>VZRF01011816.1:0-251355 GCA_013396875.1 Vireo altiloquus
AAAAAAAAAAGTCAAGTGGATCATTTCATTGAACCAGTCTCAGTCAGCCTCCAGGCAGACTTCTAGCAGAAAAGGCATTATTCTTAGTCATTGGTCATCTCTTCCTGATTCTAGTTAAAAATGTTTTCCCATGTACACATGCTGAGCAAAAAGCAAAGACTTGCATGGATAGCTAGGATAAACAGAAATCATGGATTTTTGTGTAACACTGCTTTGGTCAATTAGCACAAAATTTAATTTCCAGTAATTAGTCTAAGAAGAGGAGTGAATGAAATTAAGCTGTTAATTTCATGGTTTGGGGTGCTTCCTTTTTTTCCCCATTTTTTCCTCTTCTAGATGAAAGCAGGTACCTAAATATCCCAAGTATTTTTCGCATTTTCAAGCTCTCTGCATAAATATAAAGTTTTGAAATGTAAAGTTTGTAAAAGATAGGTCTGCAGGTATGCATAAGACTATTATATTTGAGACTACTATGTTAAAAAGCTGGCATAAAAAGGATGGCTAGAAAATTTATATCTCAAGTTAATTTTTTTTTAAAGCAAAAATTTAGTACTTTCTAAGCAAAAATCTCCAGTAAATCAATCAATTAGAAAAATTAATCTAGGGTTGCCATCATATTTTTACCACAGTAGTGTAGAATTGTGAAACATTTTTATCTTCCCTGGTTTGGATTTTAATTCAACAAGCATTTAAAGGCTAAAGCGATACTTTTGTCATTGTCCGCTCTAAATCTCTGCAAATAATAAAGTAGTTCAGAATACAAATATATGGCTCGAAGCCTAAAAGGCTGTTTTGGGTTTAAACACAGCTTACAGGTAAATCAGACCTCTGTATGGAACATAGGGTAACAAAACCAATGATGGAAGGAAAAAAAATCAGTGAAAATACTCTCTCAGAAGGCACAATTTCCTTGGTTTTCTTTTTTGCTTGCTGCTCCAGGCTATGTATTCATGCCATCAACCTGTAGCGGGTTCACTGGACACCACAGGGAGAAGAATAATTCCCAGTTCTTTTCTAGATTTTCCCAATCTACTTGAACATAAGGATCTCTTGACTGTGTTGCAGCCCCAGATCCAAGCTGAGCCCTGCTGCTCTGCGCGGCTGCCTGGAGCACATTCACCTCCTGGTTCCTCACAGCTTACCAGCGACTCTGGGAAGAGGCAGTGAAAACCTCCTTCCTCTGGCCCCTCTAATTTTGATATTTCGTGTTTACTCCTATAAACATTGCAGTCACTACATTTCACAAGCTCATGAAAACCAAGCCGACTTCCTGCCATCGCCCATCAGCCCAGCAGTGACTGCATATGGCATCAGATAACCCAACATGAGATGCTCTTTTTGGAAACCTATTTTCAATTTGCACATCCCAGTATCCACGCTGGTTGTGACATCGTCCAGTCCAACAAGGGCAGCAGCACTGTGTGATCTCTGTGACAAGGAATCTCTCTAATGAAGCAGAAGCAGTGAATCTGTCCCACCAAGGAAACCAGACCTGTTTGATGCAGCGCAAACATCGTGTCTATAATTATTTTCTATCATCAGCCAAAGTGAATATGTTCAAATAATGAGTGCTGTTCAAGGAAATTGATTTCTTCCTTTTGATACATTTGAGGCAGAAAAGTGAGACTGAATGTACTAAACATACTACTTCTACCTGGTGCATTATTTGTAGTACTTTATTGAGGTAAAATCTCAACTTGTCTGTTGTCTTCTGGCATCTAGTTAGTAATCATAATTTCATAGAATCAGAAATATTTGGTATAGGAAAAGAACTTATAAGTTCATCAAATCTAACCACAAATCTGATCTCTCTATAAAATTAACTATTTTTAATATCTATATTATTTTCTTATGGAACATTTTAAAAACAGATGTTTTATTTCTTCGGAGCCAGAGGAATAACTCAAGAGTTTTCTTCACGCACCTTGCAGTAGCTCCTCCTTAAAGCCCTTCTGAGCTTCCACATTCATCGAAGAGCATTAAAGTCTCAGTCAAGCAGACTCAAGCAATAATCAGATGACTGGATAAAAAACTGCCATTTGTCTATTGCACAAAACATGGGTCTTAACAAGATACACCATCCTGGAACTCATTATCATTGCAGACAGTCTGGAGGAACTACTCACAGTTTACACCACAGTAAGTGAGATAAGAGCCAGGCCTTTTCTTTCAAGTTATTTTCATATTCAAGTAAAAGTTGATTTAGGGATAAATTTTTTTAAAGTATATATTTTTTAAGTAACAGGGAGTGAAAGGAATTCCCTGAGCACATATACAGTTTTGAAGAGCAGCACAAGCTCCTTAGGGGGGTAGATCTGTACGTGTCTGTGCCACTGATGGTGATGCTGCATTTTGAATCAACTCCCATTTCCCCTTAATTGTTCTGTCAACCTGTTTGGGATCTCATCTACCTTCCTCATTATGGCCTTCAGAGGGAGGGCTCCTACCACACTGAGAGTCAAGAGCAGATCATGTCCCTCATTTAGACCCAACACATCTTTCCACAGCCGACTAATTGCATGGCAGCTCAGGCTCATTTGTCTTCCTAGATCGTTAAAATTCATCACCATGCTCTGTGAGCTCTCACTCCTGCCCTTGGATGGGCAGCTGTAGATTATTTAGCCACACCAATCCCTAATGTTTTTAACTAGGAACTGACCCCAGCACCTGAGCACCTGCTGGGCTCTTAGTCTCTGTCATGTTAAAAGAGTGCACAGAAGGACTCAAGCCATCAAAAGCATCCTGCTGCATTACATTAAATATTGATAAAAAATATGCAAATTGTTTATTGATCTTCTCCAGGAAGGGCTGAGATAATGAGAGAGGGACTGTTCGAGATGATGGTTGGGATTTTTAACTTTTTTATTTTTTATACATTAGACTGTTGTTGATATCTGAAGTTAATGAGGTCTTTTGGTTCACTCAGTATTTCAGACCTTACCACTAGTTTGAAGATAAAAGAAATCAATGCACCTTTATTGTGCATCACTGCCAGCAAGTGCCCTGCAAAGGGCAGGAGTATTTGTACAGGTGCAATGCCAGCACTCCTTACTAACTTTACCTGTGCTGCCCTGGTTAATATTATACTACTCTAAATTGTCTTATCCTGCCTTGTATTTGTTTTCCAAGGCTGATATTTATCAGAAGTTGATGCTCACACTGTCTCCAACTTATTAGCAGTTCAGTATATAATTAATACCCAGAGACCAGTTGTTTTTCCATTCCCCTTTGCTCAGACCATTAACTATATCACATATGCTTCCTACCCTTTGTGTGATTGACATGTGACAGCTTTTAGCTGTCTTTCTGTGCCTTCATCCTCATGCTGGAAATTTCTTCACACTCACACCCTGGCTTATTTTTTCTTTCTTTCTCTTCTATCTCTTCCTCAATTTTTTTAGTGCTTCATGATGCCTCAGAAGAGTAAGCAACCAAAAACCCAAAACAGCTGGAGCAGAGCATTGCTGCCCCCGACAATGACCATCTATTTGAAATCACAAATCTGTCACACCTGGCTTCCTGCAGGACATTACTTCTGCACCTCCATCAAGCCTAATTCCAGACAGAAACACTGTGGATGTGGCCACAAGTCTCCCCCTGCAGCTGGGCCCCCATTAAACAGTTTCCTGGGGTGTCTGCATCCTGTGTAGGGAACTAACAACCAGGTAATGAGAGTTTGCCAAGCAGAGTTCAGGCTGTCATTCCAGCCTAGCACTGACTTGAAACAGAGCCTCCCTTCCCAAAGAAGCCAAAGAATAAACTCCATATTCTCACTATAATCATTAAATTTTTCTTAGAATTTTGATGAGGACATCAGTGCTGTGTTTGGAGCAGTGCAAAACCATATAAAGCTACATCTTTGTCCTCAAAAGTTTACTGTTCTTAGATGAACAGAGCAGATAGTATGTGATCTGAATGTGAGAGGGTGAATTTTTGGTAGCAGGGAAAGACCTCAGGTTTCTCCTTTGACACATAATCCAGCTGTGTACCACACTGAGCAGTGCCCAGGAGACAGGGAAAAATGGGACTACAACTTTTTTCCTTTTTTTTCTTTCCATTTAAAAACCTTCAGCTGACAACACAGGGACAGAATGAGAAATTCAGGCAAAGGCATGGAGGAGCAGAAGATTTTCTACAAATTGCAACTGATTTGTGGCAAGACTGCAAGTACAACCCAAATCTGATGGGTTCCATTCTGCTGCTGTGGTCCCTGGGCCACCAGTGTCCCCATGAGCAGGTGACTGCAACATGGAATGCCTACATGACCTGTGCTTCCAAAAGCAGCTGTCTATTTAGTTAATGTTATCAAGTGGCTTCATCTCAGAAAAGTGACCTAGGAAAGGCATTTCCAACACAAACAAACAGCAAGAAATGTAGGTGGAAGAATACTGTCAGCAAAAAATTAGAGAGGGTCAACACCTGGGGATGATGTGCTCGAATGGGATGGTCAGACAGAAATCTTGGAACTGTTGTGCCCAAATTCAGGTCCTTACTGCATCAGTTAAAGAGCAGGAATTCAAAACTTTGCTGTAGCTTGGTCCAGGTGCCTAACCCTGAATGTATTCGTGGTCTTGGTATCCCTGCCACATTACACAACTTTACAAACACTACCAACTGTTTAACAATGTGCAATGGGAAAGCAGAGACTTCAACACTTTCATATTTTTGTTCAAATCTTCTAAGGGTTTGGATTTAGAAAATATTAAATATAAAATCTCAAGTATGCTATTCCTAGAAAGAGTTACATCTCAGCACTGTTAGGAAAAAATCCGGGAGCAAATACTAAAGATATTGTAGTTCATGGATTGAATATATTTGTATATTTTTTATCATTTTACATCAACTAAGACCATGGGAGAAAAGGTATGTTTTCTCAAGGGAAAATGAGAAAAAAGGCTCAGTGAGAGGCTGAAAAAGTTAGTTTTCCAGAGAAAATCAGAAAAACATAAATAAACAATTATTCAAAATTGGATGAAAGACCAAAGTGATTGATGGACTGTACTTCCCTATGTACAATTTCAAGATTGATGCCATACTATGGTGTATGTCAGGGTACAACAGACCTGAATTATTAATTGGTTTATGATTCCCATTCTCTGAATGATACACTCCCACAGTGCTTCTCTCAATGTATATTCTGTACATGTAAAGCAAGAGCAAAAGCATTGCTGCATCCCCAGATAAACAGAAGCACTTTTAGGTTTGACAGTTTTTTCCTGCCCCCACCAACAGAAAGAAACAACCAATTTAAAATGGCTGAGCAGCAGGGAAAACATTTTTTTCCCCATCTCTTTCACACCAGAGTATTTAATTATGAATTTATTCAAACAAAAATTTCAGAGATCTCACTGCTCCAACAGTCTCTTGCCCGAGGTGCTTTCAAGCCCGCAACGGCAGAACAGAAGGGGTGGAGTGGAGCCCAGCACTTCAGACAATCAGCTTTGAAAGCATGTTACAGCCTGTTTAGTTGCATGGTCCTGCTCATTTTCTATGTTTTAAACAAGAGTCATTTGCTTGAATGCTTCTTATTTGAGTCTTTTTAATGTCCTTTTATTCAGAGAAATGAAAACAAAACAAAAGCTAAATGCAAGCAAGAAACAATAGGAGGAAACAGTTAAATGTGACCAATTAAATTGTACTTCTTTTGTCTCTATTGGCTGTATCAGAAGTGAAAACACAGACAAAGGACCTCTCAGTGACACTTGTGTAGATTGAAAATAAAGTCACCAAAGTTATGGGATCTTAATCTGTTAATGACTGCAGAAAAAACTCCAAAAAATGTTTCTTTACCATGCTAAATTTGCAGTTCAAAAATACAATTCCCTTTTAAAAAAAGGTCACTAAGCACTTCTGAAGATGCAAAGAGACCTCAAGGTAGGAACAATCTATATTTGCATCTACAAAATGACCACATTGAACAGCAAGGCCCAACGTAGCCTTCAGGTCAATAGAAATTATTTCTGAAATTACAAAAGCAGAAGAATACAGTGACCACACTAATGGTGAGCAGTTATCAATTTTTAAAACCAGATGATTAAAATAAAGTCTTCCAGACAATCTTGGAGTTCATAGTATAGCTTTACAAGAGGTTTAGGTTTTTAGGGGGGTGGTCATACACCATGCAGCAGGCTCTACAGGACTTAAGGAGCACACCAGTTTCATTTCACTTCTGTGTCTGTTTGGGCAGCGGTGACTTCATTAAAAAGGGATTTATTTCACCATAGAATCATAGAATATGCTGAGTTGGAAGGGACCCACAAGGATCATTCAGCTCCTGGCCCTGCACAGGACAAACCCAAGAATGCCTCCACATGCCTGAGAGCATTTCATCCTGGATTGAAACAAAGCCTTCAAACCTGGAAAACAAACGAGTTCCAAATGTGTAATTAAGTCAGGCAGTCCCACCAGGTGCCCAAGTGCCACCAGCTCCAGCAATGGCAGAAGCACTTCTCTGGCTGTGGAAGCCACAGGCTGGATGGACCCCAGGCTATCCATGTGGTTGGCAGTCACACCAGGGGCACCACACCAGCAGGAACCTCCTGGAACCTCCAGTCTCAGGTGGTCTCTCCGAAGATATGTGAATCCTAGGAAACACAACTCGTAGCAGTCTGTCTAAAAATCTGTTAAGACCTAGGAACCTGGGAGATTTCCCAGAGATTTATCAGTTTCTTGACTAGAAGCAAGACATCCTGGAAAAATGCTAAAAGCCTGTCTTCATCAGGAGTTGCAGGATCAGTAGCCAGCAGTCTGGGATTTCAGGATCCCAAATCTTTTTTACCTCTGGGACAGACATGATCTGCTACCAGGTAAGTATGGGCTGGCTCACACAGTCTCCATGGCACCTGCTGGGCAGGCACACTAGCAGGAAAGGAAAAGTCATCAAAACTCTTCCTGTGCGGCTCTACCTCCATGGATTATTTTGGATTTGACAAACAGGATTTCTCTGGAAAGGAAAAGAGTCTCATGGAAAACTGAGCCCAAATTCCACTCCCCTTGAGACAACATAGCCATCTTCAGAAAACAGAGCATCAGATCCACACGAAAACAGGATGAAATGCTACTAAAAAGGTATTCCTTTCACAGGATTCCCACACTGCTAGAATTAGTGAGAAAACAAACCATTTATGACAGATATTAATCACATCAATTAATACACAAGCGTCAGGTGTGCTTGAGATTAGATGGCAGAAGAATCAATACAGAATAAAATTAATTGTTTTCAACTGTGTTTTTCACACAAGAAACCCTCTAGGATATATCCCTACTTTTAAAATAGCTATTAGTCAATTTTTCATCTTGTAAAGTTGATCTTCTGATGTCAGTCACTCAGAAATAAAAAAATAAGGTTTGTTGAGAAACAACTAAATTCTGTTCAAAGAAGAGCAGTAACAACACACCTGCAATCTACTTTGAAAATTTACCTTAACCCTACAATTAAAGCTCTTGTGAACAGACAGAATATTGCCAGCATTGTCTTCAGTAGCACACAGGACTTCCATATCAAATGGATGTCTTTCTCATCTCACCCTAGCAGCCAAAAAGGAGCATTATTGGTGTCAATCCATACCTGCAGGCTGTGTTTGGGTTACCAACAAGGATGTCAGAAGCCACAGCATAGGATCTGAAATGTCACACATTAGCCCTGCAAAAGTAGAAGATGCTTTGCAGTTGTTATTTCAACACTCTGGTCTAAACAACCCTGCACAAATGTAAAAAATAACAAAAGTTACAGTGTGAATATTCTTCCCCACAAAGAGACCGTTCTTGACTCCTTTGCTGAGCCCCAGCCCATCTGTTTGATTTTGTATTTGCAGGTGAGCATGGCAACAGCCAAAGGGAAGTCACTGCAGAAATGTTTACGTTAATGTAATCATTTCATCCCCTTGATGTCTTACCAGCAAGGCCACACACCAGAATCAAGGCATTTAAGAGCAAGGAACCTCACTCCTCTCTTCACTGTTTTGCCCTAATGCAGCTTGGTTAATTTCTCTGGCATTGTCTGAAGGAGCCTGGTGATGCCAAGAACCAGTAAAATCTGTACCACCATAAATGATAATTGAAGAAAGGTGCACATACAGGAGAGAAAGCTCCATCACCTCCCCAAACAAGGCTGCCAACAGGAAGGAGCAACAAGCTGATCCAAACCTTGACCTCCAACATCTCCAGAGCAGCATCAGTTATTACCCATGACCTGATGCTCCCCTCCATAATCACAAAAGTAGGGTTCCTGCCTCCATCTCTAGGGCCCAAGCTGCACAGAAGATGCCACTGCAGCAATGCCAGGAAAAGCTTTCCAGGCAGCACCCCCTGCTCCAGGGAAGCCTCCTGCCTGCAAGTGCTCTGCCACCCCACAGTCTGCAAGAAAATAAAGGATCCTATTCTTCTTACTTCCCCACATCCCTGGAAGTGTTCAAGGCCAGGTTGGATGGGGCTCAAAGCATTCTACTCTAAGGGAAGTTGTCCCCACCAGGGAGAGCAAGATGGTCTCTAAGGTCCCTTTCAACCCAAACCACTCTATGATTCTACTTGCATCTCTGCTCTACCCTTTGTCTGAGAGAAATATATATTTTACACTTGTATATATTTTACACGGGGTTGGTGGGTGGTTTTCTCCCTCACAAAAATGAAAGTAACAAACACAGTCTTCATTGTACTGTCCAGAAGAAACATATGTTATTTATTGACTGGAAAAGAGAAAATTGAAGCTTAGAAGCCCTCTTAATACTGCAAGGACCTGATTCAATATCCACTGACCTTTTTTTTATTGTCTTTAACAAGCTTTAATAAGCCAGGTTCATAGAATTACTTCTTTACTGAATCAATTACAGAAATACAAGCTATTTTGCAATAGGACTGGTAGTGCCATTTACTCAGTATACACAATTACTGTTAACCACTTTTTTTTCTCCCTTCTCTTCTGATATTTTTCTATGTATTTTAAATATATCTTTTTGGGGTATGTAACTGGAATTCAACAAGTGAGATCACTAATTATGTACAGATACTGAGATTTTAATGACAAGCATAAGAATATTTTCTATTTAATAAAATGCAGACGAGTCTTAATTTGAAGAAAATAGAATATAAATCACATAAATATCAAATCTTGACACAAACATCCCCTTTACTGATAAAACCATCCATGATTTTCAGTGGCATCCAGACTTCGGTCTAATGATCAAGCTGATAGCCACACGAGAGGGAAATCAGGATCCATACTGGAAATTCAAGCTGACACTCTGACCTAAACACATGCTGTGGTGCTTTTTGAAAGGGAGGGCAAGGAGCAGCTTTCTTCCCAATCACATGAGTCCAGGCAGAATTGTCATCTCATATTTTTCTGTCCTTCTTTGTGTACCATTATTAAATATTGCTTAAATATGTTCCAAGGTGGTTAAATATTTAAAAATGGCCAATTCCTTGCATCAGAAATAGTGCAATCAAAATGATTCAATTTCATGGGAAGAATGCCTTTATCCATACAGAATCTGCAAGGTCTTGTTTTATAGTGAGAAAGTAATGCTTTTAAAAAAAAAAAAAATTAAAAATTAAAAAACAGACAGCTTGTATTGCCTGTTGGTTTATTTCCAGTGTTCCTTAAAATAACAGATAATGTCTTTTTTAAATGCTCAATTTCCTTCAGAAACTAAGCTTGCCAATATGGAAAACAAAACACGAGTTCCTAATCTTGCAAGATCTAGAGATCTTGAAAATATATTTTATTTTGGTATTGCCATGAGTTGCTTAAATGCATAATGGCGATGAGATTGTTTTTCTGATTTTAATGCAGGTAATGTACTTGGAGCTCAGTGATCCAAGAGAAAATTTCCCAGCAGGCCACACTTGACAAGCAGGTGTCATTCAATCATGCACGTTTTCACCTCCCTGAGAGGACAGATGGTCCCAGCCTACTTAGCAATTCCATCCTCTGTTGGCAGCCCCTCTCCAATGCAGTGCCATAATAAAGATGCTCTGAGATTTGTGTTAATCTGTGGTCTTTGGGGTAAACTGTAAACAAAGTGTGTAGAGTTATCGTTTCTCATTATGAGCTGGACCTCTTATCTTCTCCTCTGCCTATAGCATATAGCTATCTTTAATAGCCTATACCCCTGGACTCAGCTTTCATGGAGATTAGTTCCTATCATTTTAAGCACCACAGAATTACTTTGTCTGCAGAGACTTGACCTAATCTGTTTGAGGCTTTTACTATAAAGACAGTAAGACAGCCTTTTTTCTCCAAATTAGGAGAACAATGGTTTAAATTGGCAATAGCTCCTGTTGCTGAATTTTATGCATATATGTGTATTATACTTGCTGATTTCCTGCTCTGAGATAGAAGAGGAATTGTTATTCCCCTCGCCATCATTCAGAAACAAGTACAGCCAGGACTGAGAGGGAAGGGAATAAAAAATCCACACAGCTGAACACCATGTCGAGGGGGGTTATTTGTCAATTCTTTTTTCACTGCTGTGATACATTTCCACTGCATCCAATTTCCCCTGTGTAAAATGAAGATTATCTTCTCCCCACAATCTGACAAGTGCAGTAGGGAAAAAAGCAGAGGGAGAGATGGAACGCGTGCAAGAGTTCCCAGAGTCAAGTCTGGTGCCTCCTATAATTTGTGCCATTAGGGAATTTTCCAGGACTCTCTACATGCAGAAAGGAAAAAGAAGGTCAAAGGTTCAGAGTCCTCATAACACTATTCAAAACAAAGCCAGAGCTGCTTCCAGAACCAGCACGTGGCACAGAATGACACTGGAAATTATGTCACATCATTAAAGTTAATTATTCAAATTCATAATTATGTCACAATATTAAGATTTATAATCTCATCTTTCAGGTGTAACAGAAATTGCATGAAAAGTGAGGAGCATCATTCTTTGGGTTTGGCTTGTTCCAGTCTCCTAAAGGGGAGCCTGTGAAAAATTCACAGTGATTTCAGTGGGCTATGGATCTAGTCACAGTGGTTGGTGAGACAGAGCACAACTGATGGAAAAGGGAATTTTGAACAGATTTTATCTGTGAGAAGGTGGAGAACATTTTAACCTGTTGAAGCTAATGGAAAGAATTAAACCAGATTTACACATGTCATTTCAGAAGTTCTTTGTTTTCTTTGCTTTCTTAGCACCTACATAAGTTCCTCACAAGGTAACAGACACCTGCAGACCTCACACAAACCAGTCCTTGTAGACACATGAGAGTGATGGAAACAGCCATGAAGCAGCTACTTAACTTCATCCTCATCACTGACTCCAAGGTGTTAAAGGACTAGCAATCAAGATAGGAATGGAAATGGCATATATTAAAAAAAAAAACCAAAACAACATTAAAAAAAAACCAAAAACAATCAAACAAAAAAAAAACACATCAGATCAGAAGTCTTGTATTAACTTTTGTCTCAGTGGACACGAAATTCTGTGAAATGTTATTTTGAGAATAGTGTAATATTCTATTTGTACATAAAGACAGTGACTGAACCATTGAACCCTTCTCCACGTGAATAAATTATCCAGTTATTATTTGTGTTAATAGAGTACAATGAAGCCCAGAAGCTTTAGGAGAGCTTATGCCCTGAGTCTCACACTGGGCTGAGGGCACACTGACATGGGTACATCCAGCTCTGCCTGTCCACTAGGGCATAACACAGATCAGGTCCTGAAGCTGTGCAGACTTCTCAATTCCCTTGCTAAAATATCCCACTTTCCCACTCTTGCCCATTAGCCCAGGCTCAGCAATAGCTGCAGGGCTGCACAGCCAGAGCTGGCTCACATCACTTCATGGGAGGGGAGGAGAAAGGGCAGCAGGATTTACATTTCCACAGGTGGCTTTGGACATGTGCCCTGAGAGTGAACACGTTGAGGTTTCTTTTCTAGTTTCACTGCTGGTCTCCTGGGCCACTTGGCAGAGTATTGTCCTTTCACCTCCTCTCCCACAAGCAACAATGATGGGGACCTCCTATGGACAATTGACTGTCTCTGTCCTGAGATTCTTGCCAGAGGTAAAGGAAGAATAAGAAATAGCACCAGAGTAGTGACAGCCTCTGGCCTTTCAGCTCAGTTCTCTGTAGGTCTCTCCCATGTCAACACCCTCAGAGCATTGCACACACAGACAGTGGTCTCAGCTCTCAGGAACTGCAGGAATATTTCCACAGACTTCTTGGGCATATGTTCCTTTCTTATTTTCACTTCCCTGGAAATGGAGCCTTGCTCTCTTACTGCCTTAATCAACTGAGTCCAGAAAGCCTCCCTGTACTTTGTTAATTCAAGGCATGAGAGCAGCCTATGAATGTATTTTGGATAAACCATTTAAGTTTTCTTCTTCCTATCATTAGGAGAGCTCATAGGAAATGAGAAGTGAAGTACTTACAAGCTTATGCCACTTTAAGTCATTGCCAAATATGTCTCTCACTGAAAAGAGGAAACTATTATAGGATTATTTCCTGTAAATTCAAACCACCGTGAAATTAAATATTAACATGAGAGTGACTACACTGGGTCACACTGGAAGGTGTGCCAGTTTCCAGCAGCAGGTATAAGCAGATGCCCAAGTAAGAAGAACAAGGTAAGTATATGGAATATTTATCACAGAATCACAGAATAGCCTGAGTTGGAAGGGACCCACAAGGATCATTGAAGTCCAGCTCCTGGCCCTGTGCAGGACAGCCCCAAGAGTCATACCATGTGCCTGAGAGTCCAAACACTCTTTGAACTGTCAGGGTTGGGGCTCTGACCACTTCCTTGGGGAGCTGCTTGGGGATCAACAACCGTCTGGGCAAAGAACCTTTTCCAAAAATCCAGAATAAACCTCCCTGACACAACCTCGGGCCATTGCCTCTGGTCCTGTCACCAGACAAGGGATCAGTGCCTGCTCCTCCACTTCCCCTTGCGAGGAAGTTGTAGACTGCCATGAGAGCTCTCCTCAGTCTCCTCTTGTCTGGGCTGAGCTTCTTCTTAAGAGTCTCCTACTTTCTGTTATTTCAGTTCAGGGACTTCTGACACTGAAAGAAGAGAGCAGAGAGGGTGAAAAAAGGCACAAAACATAAATCTTAAAAGCAAAAGATTCATCCTAACAAGACAAGATAGTACAATTTACCTTCACACTTATTCAAAAGAATATTCAGAGCTCAAATTAGTAAGAGCTAGCATCCACTCCCAGGCTGTCCCAGCAATTATTTTCTCTATTTTATTTTATGTTTTTCAGTACCAGCAAGAAAATTTGGTGACTTAAAAGAAATTATATAAGGGGAATACAGCTGTATTTGAGAGGAAAAGACATTCTTTGTTCTGTATCTAACAGTGCTAAAAAATATAGAGCATTACAAGTGACAAAGAATAATGCAGTTTCAAAAGAAAGATGAATGAAGAGGGTCAGCAATAATGCACGGGCAACCTTCAATGATAGGTGTGCACCCTCTGTCTAACTTGGAAGTTGTGTGTGTGTGAAGTTTTGTGTGTGTGTGCCTGTGTGTTCACATGCTCACATAGGTACATTTTCCTCATGCAAAACCACTTTCTGTCACTGGAAGAGGAATGACAAATAGATCAATGATCCACTTTGCAGAGCAGTATTTCCTTTTCATCCATACACCTGAGGAACAGGGAACATCCCAGAGCAGTTATTTCCTTTCCCAACTGTCAGTCTTTTTTTTACATTCTGACTAGTTCTTGATTCACTGAAGCATCCACTGACAGTAAAACCCAACTGTCTGTGATCTTACGGTGGCAGGAGCAGAAGGAAGGAAGTAGTGCATGCAGTAATACATTACTCTCTGCGTATGCTCTCTGCAGCTCACACGCAGCCCTCCTCTCTTCCCCAAGTCCTCCTCTCTTCCCCAGACCACACCATGGAGGTGGGGAACCAGTCTGCCCTCTAATGCAGCTGAATTCAATGACCACCATGGGGCTGAAGTGGATCTTTCTTCCCAAACTTACAACCTGACTCCATTTACTTGTAAAGAAACAGCTAAATTCCTTGATATGTTGGTGTTAAAAACCTTATTGAATCTCTGGAAGGCATCACCCTAGGACCATAATCTGCCCTATAAAACAGGGCGTAATGAAAATAATTCATTTAGAAGAAATAAGAATCCTACAAGATGTTACAGTCTTTAGGACTGGAACAGGAGAATGCAAGCAAGTAAGAGAACATAGCACTTGCTGCTTAAGGGCTGGAAGGAAAAAGAAAATCTAGATTAGAAAAGCACCAGACAGTCAAGCAGAACCATGTGCACACTGCCAAAGCTCCCAGGGACAAGTCGACCGGATACTGCTGGTAGAAAGATGAATATGAGAGACTTTAAGACACTACCTGAATAGCTGATACAGAAATCTACCAGACCAAAGGAGATAAGAGACTCAGCTATTGAATTTATTTGTGAAAAGATGTGACATCTCAGGTGATCTATCCACGGAAGTGCAAGGGAATGCACTATATATTAAAATCTCAGATTACAGGGAGACTCTGGCAAGGACAAACACCTGGCTGTTACAAACACTGTTGGGCTCTGCAATCCCCATACGGCATTGGAGGGGTGAATTAGCAATTCTCAGAGATACAAAAATAGCCCCAAATCCAGGTTCTGGCCCTTGAAAAGTAAGGAAATAATAATGGGACAATTCCTACTAGAACGTATGCAGTGTTATATATTACAGCATTAGTTTTTGTCAACTTTCCAGTTCTGTTGAAGTAGCAGTAAAAGCACAGTACTGATAGTGAAGGAAACATATAATCTCCCTGCTTGCTGAAACATTTTTTCAGAAAATAATTACACATGAATACTCATGATTGCTTACGAAGACTGAGAGTCAATGAGCCTCAGTATAGCTCCACCCTTCATGAGGTGAGATAAGAGCACCCAAGGCAGACCTGCCTGCAAAGGGCAAGATCCTTCATGCATGAGATTCAGGGGCTCCCTCTTCCTCAGAGGCCTCAGCCATCCTGAGCTGGTAATGGTCAACAGCTCGGAGTCCCAACAGACATCAGTGAAAGGGGTGTCCCTCAGGACATATTGGGGCTAGTGTTATTTAATATCTTCATTAATGACAAAGACAAAGGGATCGAGTGCAGCCTCAGCATCTCACCTTGTAGATGACATCAAGCTGAGTGGTGCTGTTGACACACCTGAAGGATAAGATGCCATCTGGAGGGACCTGGACAAGCTGGAGAAGTGGTACCATGGAAATCTCATGCAGTGTGGCAAGACCAAGTGCTGGTGCTGCACATGGGTCAGGGCAATTCCAGTATCAGTCCAGGCTGGGGATAAACAGATTGAGAGCAGCCCTGCCTAGAAGGACTTGGGGGTGCTGGTGGATGAGAGGCTGGAGATGACCCCATAATGTGCTCTTACAGCCCAGAAACCACCCATGCCCTAGGCTATATCCAAAGCTTTGGGCAGCAGGACAGGGAGGGGATTCTGCCCCTCTGCTCTGCTCTGCTCTGTTCCGGTGAGACCCCACCTGTAGTGTGCATCCAGCTGTGGGGTCCCCAGCACATAGACCTGCTGGAGAGAGTCCAGACAAGTGACACCAAGGCGATCAGAGGGAGGGAGCAGCTCTGCTATGGGAAAGGCTGAGAAAATTGGGATGGTTCAGCCTGGAAAAGAGAGGGCTTTGGGATGATGTAATTGTAGGCTTCCAGCACCTGAAAGGAGTCTGCAAGAGGGATGAAGAGGGGCTGTTTACAAGAGCATGTAGTGACAGGACAGAGGGGGATGGCTTCAAACTGAAAGACATTAATTGATTTTAGTTTAGATCTGAGGAAGAAATTCTTATCTGTGGTGATACACTGAAACAGGTTGTCCAGAGAAGTTGTGGATGTTCCATTCCTGGAGATCTCCAAGGCCAGGCTGGATGGAGCCCTGAGCAACCTGCTCTATTGAAAGGCATTCCAGACTGTGGCAGGGGGTTTGAAATGGATGATCTTTAAAGCCCCTTCCAGACCAAACCATTCCATGGTCCTGTGATCCTCACTGCCTTGACAAAGAGAGTACATTGCTCTGAGTTGTTGCTGAGCTTCTTGACCAGATTCCTCACATACCTGTGAACAATCACTGAGTATGGTACAATTAGCTGATGTCTTATTTTCCTTTTACTTTTAATGCAAAAAGGCCACTTCTTTTCAGTGAGAAGGTATATTATTTGTGCAATTTCTTTGCAACATTTTTTCCAAAATATGTCTCTAATTTTTACTTAGGGAAATCATATCACCATTCTCTTTTTACATTTTGTCCAAGACTTGCTTTTCCAGTGCAGGTTTTCTCTGTGAGCATTTTATAAAAATCTAAGAAAAAATAAATAAGGCCTTTTTTTTTCCAAATTACACCAGATTATAGCTTTTAAAATGAGGAAAAGCATTGAAATTATTGATAAAACTAATTTAAAACATTTTCCTTCAGCTAGCCCTGAGAACTTGTGAAGTTCTCAGATTTAAGACCATTTGGGATTCAGTTAAATACAGTAATTGGTTGTAAGTCAGCCCATCTATGCTAAAAGCATTGCTAGAAACTCCTCATGTATTTGAAAGGAAGAACTGAAAGAGAAAGAATAATTTAGTACATAGCTCAGAGGTATCATTAGTAGCAACAGTGTGATGCTAAAAACAGGGAAATTTAGGTTAAACAGTGGGAGAGAAGGCTGAGTGAAGCCATGGGTGTGATGAGAGGTGAGAGACGCTCCCACCACGCGATCCCAGGCACATCACTGCCAGAAAGCTCCCTCCACACTCAGCTCTTCAGCCCCTCTTTCCCCAAGGATGACTTCCTGACGCTGTTCAATTACAGGACAGCCTCCAAAATTGTTTTTAAAACTAGATTGTTCAGAGGACAACGATTTGTACTTCTGCACTGAAAATCCACAGATTCAACGAGACTCTGTAAGAGGCACCTTTCTCTGGCTGCAGCTTCCACACCATGACCACATCTCCAGATTTACACATCCTTGTGAATACCACAGCTCTCTTCTACCTCTAATCAATAGGTCTCAGAGTTTTTCAGGCTCATCTGCTGCCCTTGAACCTTCTCTCCACACATCACAGACTTTGAATATCTCTATGTATATTAGCTTCATGTATTATAAAGCATCACTTTAAAACCACACACATTGAGACCAGAAGTGCTGCAGAGTTATCTTTCTTACTTTAAAATTTTTTGTACTTTATTACAGGTAAAATAAAATTTCACAGTTGGCTCTTTTTTAGAAAAAAATATTTTAACACATCAACCTGACAGCCACAAAACCTGCTACAAGCAGAGCAGGATTTAAGCACTGCATAATCTTTCCCAGAGACTTTTTCCAACAAAGATGCTGTGGTTTTATTTGGTGTCTATTTAACTCTCCTGAGAGGTCTCTCTTTAAATCCAGGCATGGAAAACACATTCTCAGTCCAGACACAGAGATTTTGGAAAAGAGAAATGCAGTGAAACAGCATTTCATTTGCAAGTATTTTACATTTTAACACTGTATTTTGCTTTCCACTCAGCAAACATTTCCAAAACTGCTGCTCCTCACAATAAATTTTCTTTGAAATTGTAATGTTTTAAGTAGTGTACATACAGTATATATGCGCTATAAAGAACTTCAGCATATCTGCAAAAGTGGGCATATAAAATGCGTGTATTTGTGTTTGTGTGTCCTGTATATAAGTAGACCATACACAATATATACTGTATATTCACATGTGTGTGTAATGTCACTTTGGTTCCAAATACAATATACACAATTTCAAATAAAATTGTTGATTAAATGAACAGCAAAATCCAGTGAGCAAAGGTTACTGGATAGATGCTTGGGAAAAGTAGGGTGGAAAAAAGTTAAGAGAAGAAAAGAACAAATAAATCAGGGTTAAAACTGGCTTCTTACACACAAGGAAGAGAGATATTTTAGTCATTTAAAAAAATCAAGGTTTTTTTTTGTTCAGTCATATCATTCAGGTTCTAGGAAAGGAAGGGAAATTGAATAGAAATTACTAAGATTTGTTTGCATATTTTGGTAAGCTTTTCCATAAAAATAAATGCAGTTCAGACCCTTTTAAGCCAAGTAATTGTGTCCAGGAGTTCTGTTTTAAATGTTACTCTGGGGCATCTCATTGTTCATACTGAGTGTAAAGTAGATTGTTTCAATGCTTAAGGAACCACAGAGTGTGGGATTAAATAATACACTTAATGAAGAGGCTAAAATTACTTCATTCCTTCTATTTCAAAGAGATTCCAGGAAAGAAAACCACCCAGGATCAGGGAAAACAGACTTTTACCATCTCATATTTTATTAATACAGTTTTCTGTAGTGTACCCTACTTAAAGCTGTGCTTAAGGAGTATCCAGCCATGATATTACACCACCACAGACCTCCTTAGTATAAATCAGAACACACCATCTTTCAACTTACTTATTCTTTCAACACACTCAGGAGCAGTGCTGGCCAGATGAGTTTGGAGAGGCTGAGTCACATGCTGGTGAACTCTGAGAAAGAAAAGTGAATCCATGTCTCTAAATCACAGACTATTAACCCAATCCCTTGAGTAGTGATGGCTACGATTGGGCTGTGAAACCCTAAATGGCCTGGATCTTCATGACTCAAACTCATTGTCCCATCTGAGATTTTCTGCCACTTTGAGTTTTATGTCTCACATCAAAAGGGCTTTAATTGCTGTGCTATGGCACTTTCAGACACATTCTCCCTTTCTCTTACCATCATCTGCTAATGATCCTCTAACATATTTTCCACCTGCGTGGTGTTTGCTTAGGAGAATCCCTCTCTCAGTAGCTTGTAAAGTACCAACTCTATTTTAAACCAAGGGAATCAGAGTTCCTTCCCTGCCATTCTTGACTCCATCTGGAGAAGAGGAGGACCAGGAAAAGCAGCTGTAACCCCTGGAGAAAGGAGGGATTTGCCTAGGTCAGGCATTCACCTCTCAGTGGTGTTTACCCATGAACACCTGAGAGGATAAAAGGGAGCTCTTGTCGCTTCAAAAATCTCTCCTTGTCACTTCACAGCACTGTTTGCTCAAGCTTTTTATGACTGGGCATGTGCCACATGCTTTGCATAGCCCCTGTGCGTGTCCCCACTGGCATTTGTCACATTTCACAGAATCAGCAGAGGCACACACAGACTGTTTGGAACACAGGTGTTTAATGCTGCCTTTGTTACCAAGCTAGCCAGAAACTTCAATTTCCTTTTTTTGGAAAGGTTAGGGGCATCTATGAGAAAAGAGAAACTGCCAAAAAAGCTCTGCTCTGTTATTGGTGCTCTCATCCTTGTTAAAGCACACAAAGGCTTGAGCCAAAGCCATTTAGCCTTTCTGCCCAGCTCTGAATTTTACCCTCTGTTGGGTCATATAGACACAGTGTTCAAAGAACAGCTCTAATGACTTCAACTGTATTGCTTACTGGCTTTTGGAATTTAATCCAAAGTGCAGACATCTGATCTTTATGTCCTTCTCAGTACGTATAGAGAAATAAATTTTTCTTTATGAAACCCCACTTTTAAAGCCCTTGTGAGTGAAAAATATTCAATCTCTCTCCCCACCATTTGCAGATAGTCTCTGTAATTTGTCTCTGATGGCCAAAGCTCTTGCAATTAGCAAAATCAGACAACAGGATGGAGCCAAAAGAAATGAGACATTATCTCCTGCTGCCAATGTTTGCATCATCCTACTGAGCTCATATTATAAAATACCTAAAAGGTGAGCCAGTCACTTGGAATCATAAATTGTGTACTTCCCTCCCTTACCAGCTACCAAAGTGCACTGTGGACATTGCCCTGCCTTAGTTACTGTAGCTCTTACTCATTCTTTTTATTTATTTCTTTTTTTTTTCCCGGGGAGAGACTTGGAATTGTTTTGCTGCTCTCACAGCAGCAAATCCTCTGGTCTGTGCATGGTCACCAGCCAATGACCTAAAGCAATGGAAGTAAGACCTATAGAAAGAGTTTCCTGTCACATCTCAGCACACTGCAAGGACTATTCAGACCAGGAGAAAAAAGTGAATGTGCAGAAAAAGTTCATACATTCCTGCCTCTGTGCTCACGTCTGGGACTGATCCTGCAGAAATTTGCATGATATTTCTTATTGACAGGGAAGTTAAAACTTCACACAAGCCTACCTAGACTTGAAACAAGCAAACAAGCAAAAAACAAAGAAACACACAAAATGTGCAACTTAGCAGACTGTTGAGTGCATGGTACACTATCCTCTTCTTGCTTTCTTCCACTTCATCCTTCCCATAGAACCTATGCCAACATGAGATGTCTGGCACAAGAGCTGGCTCAAATGGCTCTATACCCAGTGAGAGCCACTTTCTCTAGAGGAATTAATCACTAATTTCTCACAGCCAGATCCCAGACTCCTTGTGCTTCCTGAGCCAAAGAAATAAAAACATACATTCTCACAAGAAGCCACTGAGAGGATCGTGCTTGCAATTAGGGGCAGCACAATTTTTATTGGGTTTTTAGGTTAAAATATCAGAAATGGGGTCAATAGAACTTAATTCAATAATCCTCACTATAAACAAATACATTCATCCTCTAAAGGAGTTATGGATCCTGACCACTTTAGCTATGTACCAATGTAATACTAAACTGAGACTTTCAGAGAAAGAAAACTCCAGCCTTAATAGTTTCAGAAAGTATCTGTGGCTACAATACACCATCACACTGACTAAATCATGTCTGCTCTGATCACCATACTATCTCACTCTAAGGCTTCTCTGGATGTATTGCACCAGCTTATCTGTTCCCTTAAAGCCTGGGGATTTATGAACTGCAAAGTCTATTTGTAAAACCTACAATAGTTTAGATGTGAATTCATCACAATAAATTTTTCTTTCAACACCCGAGAATTCTCCTGCTACTGATTTGTCACATTCTGGACACCTTCAGTGAAATGGAGTCCCACAGTACATATCCAGAAGTGAGAAATTTATATATATGCAATACCCGACTGGTGAGAGTCACAGAGTCAAACTCCTCTCTCAACATCACCACCCACTCTAGGAAGATGATAGATTCTCAGTCATGGACCTTTGTAGGGGACAGACTCAGTAACACTAAAATAACATCAACTGGCACAGAAGAGAAAAAGACTACTTAGCAGACATGACTCTCAGTTCCTGCCACCTGATTTTTTTTGTTTTTATTATATCTTTATTCATAGTTCTAGCCATATTTTCTTCTGGGTGGGAGAACTGAGTGTATGCATCATTCCTCTAAAACACCTTCAGTAAATGCCCACCCCTGTATTGACTTCAGCATCTTTTTTGTCTGTTAAGACTGATATTGTTCTGGTGCCTTCATGAAAAATGAGCTGGGAGAAGAGGACCTGGTGAGGAGGACAAGCAAGGATTAGGGAGCAGATATTTTCTAAGGGTCAGCAAAGCACTAGAGGAAAGAAACAAACCACATGTCTGTAAAAGCATTTCTTATGTGGTTATTGCAACAAATGAATATTTGAACTCTCATGAATATTTGAAATAAAACTGCTGAAGGTGCTTGCAAAGTAGGTACTCCAGCTGGAGAATGGGCTTCAACACAGATTCTTTGTGCAGAATACGTAATAAACTCTGTCTGCACATGGGGGGAGAGATGACGAGAGCACTGTGATCAGGAACACACAGCCTTCTGCCCAGACACAGGGCATCCACCTCTGCAGTTTTGATTTAAAAAAAAAAAGACCTCTTAACCTGTATCTGTCCTTGTTTCTCAACTCTTTTCATTCATTTCCACCTGCATTGCCAAAGCTACACTTGCTGTTGCAGGGGATTTCTATAGAAGGTCAGATGAATTATAAGCCACGAGCAGATAGTAGCAGTGGAAAACATTTCTTCTTTCCCGAAGCAATGAATGAGAAAGGAATCAGTCTGGATGCAGGTGTGACTGCAAACAGGTGCTCCAGGTGCATCTGCTTCTGGCTCTGCTCGTGACCCTCCTCCTTTCCTCACCCTGCCCCACCAGCAGGAGGGTAAAGCCCCTTCCCATGGCTGCTTTCCCCAGATCTAACACGGAGCTCTGAACTGCCTCTTCCCAGGTTAGAGGCAGAAAAAGCAAATGGAAATGAGCTAGAGAGAAAGATAGCAAATTAAAGCAAGAGGGATGAGAGAAAGGTTTCCTTATCCAGGGTGTCAGCTTTGAACTGGAGCCTTTTAACCGGGCAGGCCCCAGGCTTGGTCATCCCCTGTCGTTGCCTCAGAGCAGGATCTATGCAGGCCTCTGCATGTGTTCCTGTGTATGTGGCAGGGCAGCATGGGAACCCTTTAACAATTCAGTTCAAGTACATTCCTGTTTGCTCATGAATGTGCTGTTAAAACATGTTCATTGTTGCAAAGCTGCCAAACTCCCACCTGTGCCTCTTGCCCTGACTCCTGGGCAGACCCTGGTGACTCTGGGCTGGCTTCTCTCCTTGCTGAGCCTGTAGCCCCACCTGGGTCCCCTGCTGCCTCCTCCTCCATCAGAGATTTCCACCTTCACTGAACCATGGCACTTCTCCCTTCTTCCCATTTTAAGTCATGTCTGTCACAACCGCTGCTGCCACAGACAAGTGCACGTTGTTATTAATGCATTATTAAATTTTATCTCACATTTAGAGCCTTGTCGATGGTGCTCACTTAAAGACATTGTGGTGATAAGCACTATAGGAATGGCTATAAATAATGAATATTATCCCTCTCATGTCTTTCCCAGTCTCCCAACCCAGTAGGTATTCACTGCAAGGCAAATGATCATCAACTCAATTTTATTTTTGCTGATTAAAAGTATCTTCAGGATACGTAGCTGCCACAAGATAGGCAAAAGACTGCAGCTACCATGGGAGACAGCCCAAAATATTTGAGCAGCTTCTGTTCCCACCAGGGTGTCTTCCTCAAAAAGCAAAGCATTAATTCTAATTTGCCTGCTATGTTCCTGCTCCTTGCAGGGCTCCAGAAACCAAGTGAGAGAGTGCAAAGGTAGAGAAAGGGTCCAAATTCTCCTGATGCTTTCTCTTTACAGGTCAAATGCATAACACAATTTTTAACTGGGGAATGCATCATCTCCAGCATTTGCCTCCCATCCAGAAAAGTTCAAACACACACTGGTTCAAAATCAGAGCCCAAATGAGCAGGGCATTGGTGCCACCTCAGCTGCGTTCTGTCATACCTCATTAATGTTTGTTATTCACTTTGTCTTTCTTCCATTCCTTTGTAGCTCCTGCAAATTAAGTCTTTGAATGCTGTTAACACTCCTGTGCATTTGCAGTTCTTGATCACTTAGACACTGAAAAATGTAAAAAAATCTTTGCCATTACCTGAGTGTCTATGGGAACTTGGAGAGAAAATCTTGGAAAAGAAAATGCCTCAGGACAATGCTGAGAGGTCTTAAAAGAAGTGCTGGAAGCACTTTGGGTTTGGTCTCAGAAATGCCCAAGCAAAAATCCAGACTAATGTTATGGAAAAAGATATTTCAATCTCTTCCTAGTTTTATAACGGACAAAATATTGCATGATTCAGATCTCAAAGGGAATTCTGGAATCAGAATAGATACCAAAATCAGGCTGCACTCTGTCTCTAAAGTTTGGACTGCTTGGAGTTACTGATTAAATTTGGCTCAACAAGCACATTTTCATCTGGGAGTTTAGATAAGATGTCATACATAAAGCTGAAATTAGCAGAAAATTGCTTTTTAACTCGCAAAAATATTTGAGATATCATAATTTTTGTTCAGATTTGTTTGAAATTTCAATAGAAAAGTCCTTTTAATTAAGTAAAAGCCCAGATTGAAAAAACAAAAATTGATTTGGGTCAATTACAGCATTTTCTTCTGCTAATGTCGTAATGTTTAATTTTTATTTTGACCTGTTTTTCAGTTGTGTATAATTAGCTGATATTCAACATTAAAATAATCTTCAAGTAAAAAAATGTTTTGTTTTGGGGTTTTTTAAATATTAAAATGGTCCCTATATTTTCTCAAATGAGCTGGTGGAAGAAAACTTTCTCCATTTAGAAGGGAGTCCCATTTTAGCTCATCACTGGCTTTTCCTCTATGAGAAAAACAATTTTGTGAAGAAACTATCATCTGCTTCACCTCAGATACGAGTCCTAAGTCAATCATTCCCCCAGATATTTACTGAAGTTATCCCTGACTTTGTCAAGGCAGAACTAGACCTCATCACAGAGTCCTTTAACCTCACTGCATTAATTCTGAAGGAATACCAAATTACCATGGAAAAAAATTCTCACATTTCCTTTCCTTGAGACCTCCTGACTTCGCTCCAGCCTAGACTCATGCTTGCCAAGCATTTGACCTGGGATCCCAAGAATTTTTCATTTAATACCTTTGCTTGAGCTGCTTCAGAACTTGATATGGGGCTGCTTAAAACTCAGATTCCCCCTTGCTCTGCTCTTTCCTGAAAGATGAGCTGAATTTTGTTAATCTATCATAATAAATGGATCCATCTCAGCAGCCATACTTTGTCCTATGTGGTGATCTCACAACAAACAAAGAAAATCTTTCACATTAATAAGTCTAATCACAAGGGTGCATTATATCACCTCTAAGGGTGTATCCTTCTGTAAAGCTTAGGTTAGATTTAATATGGTTACACAACCTGCCTGCAGAAAACTCCCTGGATGGACCTTCAAGAATATATAATGTAAACCACCCAGAAATTTGATAAGGAACCAAAGCATTTGAGCACATATATTCACCCTGATGTCATTTCCATCTTCTTTCATTACTTAAGTACCATACAAATTTGAGGTTTTTATTTGAGGTTGCTTACATTTGTGGATCCAAGTCTCAACTCCCCAGTATCAAACCTGATTTTTAGGGACACTAAGCATCCACATCCCCCATTAGTTTCTATTTTGCCAGGGTTCTCCCACCAACAGAGACAGCTTTGAGAGTGAAAGAAACCTCAAGCAGACAGGGAAGTTATCACTCAGCACTCCCAAGATATGATTCAGGGTTACTATCAGCTGCCCTAGAATTCCCCCAACAACACAAAAGTACTAACTCATCACATAGAAAGAAAAAAAGTAGAAGCAGCTGGGCTCAGTGAAATAAGGCTGTCAAGGTCCCTCTCCTAAAGTGGAGATGGCAATCAGTCCACTCCAATATTTACTTTGTTATCTGCCCATCACAACAGACAATAATTAGATTACCATGGGTCAGGTTTTTTCTAGAGAGGTCACACAATGGTATAAGATGCTGTCTTGACAAGACAATACCAGCATTTTACTTTCAAATTAGAAGCATTTTCCGCTTCAGTTTTACAAAGAGTTTCACCATCTGTAATTACAGCACGGTCATTATACCACATACAAACCAAGGCACACAACAGGGGACCACAAATTTCAAAAATGAAGGCATAAAATATCAACATACCCAACTCAGCGCGTCAAGGAGAAAGAGCAAATATATTTTTCAACCCAAATGGGAAACATCAAACTTCTCAAAGTGTCCAGTAACCCTCCCCAACTACCTCCTGCTTGTCAGAGCTTTCCCTACACCTACACAGTGTTTCTCAAGATTAAAGCGGATTAAGTAACTCCTTCCATAAAGGTTTTCACCAGCTCACACTTGTCAGAAGGCCTCAGCAATCCTATCATAAGCTATAAATGTTGATGCTCCCAGTGCTGTACTTTTGGGAGGCAAGCTTGTCTGAGATAAATGTTGCTTGGAATACAAGCTCTTTCTCCTCTTATCAAGGAAAAATTTTGTATCCCGAGGATTCCCCCGTAAATTAGCCAAGCCCCACTGCTACACCCACTGCTCCCCTACAGCAACACAAAGAATATGGTAACACTCATTAGAGAGCACCACCAGGGAAAAGTCTAATTGCTGGATTTACATTTTGTAGGCAACGTGTGTTTATACTAATAATTCTATTTTGTGCTGCTTTACTAGTCAGAGAAAAAAAGAGCATATTGTATTAAGCTCCAGCCCCCAAGCACTGAAATAACACTAACAGATCCAGAGAGATGGTCTTTCATATAATTGGCATCCACCCACAGAACGCAGTTGATGATGAAGCATATTTCCAGAGGTTCATAACAAGTGCATGTGATTCCCCAAGGATTTTCAACCTTTAATATTCCCCTATCTTTGGGAGCATCTACTCATCCCCTCATTACAGTAGTACTAGTCACTGCTCTGATTGCAACAGGACTGGAAAAAGCAGCACTTTAACCCTGCCTGTTTGGATCATAAGTATTACTTCCCTCTGTGGTCACCACCAGGCTCCCACAGATCCTACAGTAAAAAAATGTTCTATACACTGTTTATCAAGAAAATTAATTTAAGGAGGAATAAGAAACTACAGAATTATTGATACAACCAGAAACATTATGTAAACATGAAAAATTCAAATATTTGTTATGTAGATATATTACCATATCCTCTGTTCTTGAGGAACATAAAAAAAATTCCTTCTTCACAATATCCCAGCACTTCCAACTACAGCTGAAGTAGGAAGTGCTTAGTTGTTGGCAAACCTGACTTTTCCTTATAATGAGTTTGTAAAGAAATTTTGCAACATGCAAAATGCTCAGATTTGATTCAAGATTTATGAAGTCTCTTATTTTCTCTGAAAAAAAAAAAAATCACCCGGTCTTAATATTTTCTTTTCCTTTAATACCATAGAAGTGGGAGTTTTAGACCTATCATAAGAATGAAGGATAAGACAAAACTTAAAGTCAGTATGAACTTTCTAAAGATCAAAGTTCTCAGATGCAGGGGTTTGCCTAGGGACTGTCTTGAAAACTACTAATAAAAAAAGTTAAAAGCAAAGAAAGAAATACTCGTCTTACTCATAATAACTTCACATAAACTTAACTCTACATAAAAAGTAATTAAAGGCCTCTTCTAAAAGGAGCTGGAAGCCATGGTGTTATGTCTCTCTTCATACATCTTTTATCCAATTAAGCAATCTCAAAAAAGTACTTTATACATCTTTAAGACATGATTGCTTCACATTAGCTCACGTAGCTGTTTTACCTGCACATCCTCCTTCTGGCCTCTTTACCTGGAAACTCATTCCCACAAATTAACACCGAGCTATTAATACTTTTCTGTTTGATGTTTTCCTCACCTTCATTTTATGTAGCATTGCCAAACATCAGGCATCTATTTGCATGGTTCTATTTGCAAATCAGCCCAGTCCCCTTTCAAGCCCTCTCAGTTTCTGCGTGGGAGAACTTGTAAATGAAAATAGATGTTGTGCTTCCCAGGCATTGGAGACTGACTGAACTTTTCATGAGCAGGACATCATTCTTAACTGCTCTTCCAACTCATCTTGAGCTGCTCAGCCATGAGACTTCTGAAAGCAGGTTTTTTTATTGAAAAAAAAATTTTAAAGACACCAAAAAAAACCAAAACCAAAGCCAAAAACAAACAAACAAAAAGCAACAAAAAAAAAAAAAAACAAACAATAAAACCAAAAAACCAACAAAGACATGTTGTGGATTCCAAGTTGAGTCATGGAAGAGCAATACAACTGCCCTTGAAATAGCTTTGCACACCAGAGGCATGGAAGAAATGAGGCTGCATGAAATGCAGGCTGCATAGAAGGAAAAAAGCCTCTGCTGAGCAAATGCTGTTTGCTGTCAGGCACTGCATGACCTTTTCACTAGGTACAAGACGGGAAGACTGTGGAGCATGTACTGATTAGGTGTATGGCTCCAAAAATGCCATTTGGAAAAATAAAATCCTTCATCACAGTGCAATAGGAAATATGCTGGAACATGAGAATGCCAAGAATAACTAATTTTCTACCATTCCTTATCTTACCTTTTTTGCTCCTTATTTAAACACTTGTTAAAGCAGCCACTTTGGTATAAAGGAAAGAAAGGAAGCGTAAAAGAGTTTCATTTTTATTTTCCATCTCCTGCTGAAGTGATGACTGCTAACAGAATCTCCCCTGGTAGCACACACATGGCCATCAGAGACAATGACTCACGGTAAAACAAGCCCAGCAGCCAAAGCAGCCACTGTGGATATTTTTTGCTGATTCTATTTGGGATGGGCTGGAGTGAGGTTGGACATTTTACAACCTTATTTGATTTCGGGGCAGACAATCTTATGCAGACTTAATTATTTCCCTACTTATGAAATAACTTGCTTCCTGGAGACTCTCTAATGTTGGTTGTCTCGGGCACCCTGCGTCTAACAATTTAAAATGCTTCGGTTTTAAAGGCACAAAAGATGAGGAGTTTGTTGTAGGCTGTTGTGCACTGCAGGAGAAGGCTGGAGAAATTATTACTTGACCTCCTGAAATGTGTGTAAGGCCAGAACACAGCCACTAGTCCTCATCCACCCGTAATCCAGCCCTGCTAATCCCACACACCAAGCCCAGGACAGGGGCCATCTGCAGGGCAGTAGCATGGCCTCATTCCTGGGAAGACTTAGAAAGGTAGAGACTGCTCTCCTGGATCAAATCCTTCCCAACTCGTTGTCTAACTCCTGACAGTGCCGCACATCCACACAGGTCTCATTCCACACAGAGAGGCTCATGCTGTAGTCCCTGCCAAGGCATGATCCCGGACAAAGCCCCGTGGCTGGATGTAACCCACTCTCTGATGTGTTGCCATCACATCAGGAATGGAGGCCTTATGCAGTAGGTTGAGAGGTGTGCCCATGTCCTGAACTTGTGATTGATGCCAGGCTTCAGCAATGGGACCGACCTGATGTGGCCAGTGGCTGACACACATCTCAAAAAAAAAGATTGCTCTTATCCAAGCACGTGCAGTTGCAAATCCCTGCCCAGTTCCCCCTTAATTAGGAAGACAGCCCATTGTTCTCAGCATTAGCTGATGCCAGAGGTTATCAGACCCTAACTGGGCCACACACCACTTTTCATATTTCCAAATCTAAGTGAGTTATTTATATTAAAAAGAAAAAACTTCTTCAGAGTAAAAGAAAAAAAAATATAACTCCATTTCAAAAGTTTTCCAGCCATCATCTCTTTTTCTGTTAAAAATAATTAAGACCGGGTGTTCATCAGTGCAAAGACCTCATTTGGCTTGTCCAGAAGGAGCTTTGAATAGCTAGTCAGTATAAATACAGCATAAAAAATAAAGTAACAAAGGGAGGGTTTTTTCTTCATTTGTTATTTTTGGGGAGAAAAAACAGCCATCTGTGTTCCAAATGTGTTGCTTTGCAATGATCCACAAGCTGTTTCTATGGTTAAAAATTATTTGACTTTGCTCTTCTTCTGAATGTTTGCCTTCATCATATTAAAATACAGAGCCTCATCCTGCTGAGTGCTGTGTTATTTGTCCGGCTGGTCTGCTAGATAAGCATTGTTCAGGTCTGGAAATGATAACCTACACAAGAGGGCAGTTTAGTTTTCACTGCAACAGTGGAGGAAAGAAGGAGGGAAGCAAGGAGAAGTTCACAAGACTCTGGTGAAGATTTTACCTGAAACACAATTTTATATATTTTGGGGGACAGGGAAATTGCTTTTTTTCCGATTTGCAGCCATCATGAATACAGTTTCTCATCCTCTTTTCAGCTAGTTCTAAAATGTCTAGAAATTAGGCATTTAAGTACTTAAAATGTGTGGTGTGGGAGGGAAGCATGTGTAAAAAGTCTTCCTGCATATATAAAACAAAATCTTCCATATACATTGCTTGTACATAAAGCATTTTATTTTGATTGAGAGCAGATTGTTCACTCCTATCCCCAATTTGAGATTGGACAGACTGCACTGTGTGCCCATTTTCACAATATAATGATCTTTATGTACACACAGATGTACATACAAAGGCATACATATGGCATTTTTTGTAAATTTAGCAGTTCTAATTGTTTTGATGTTCAGATCTATACTTATTGGTTAGCCCAGCACACATTTATTATTAAGAACACTGTGGATTCAGCAGTTATTTATTAAAGGTAGAGATGCAAACGCAAAAATATTTACCTAAGTGTCTGCAAACAGTATGCATCATTCTCTTTGTCTTCAGGAACACGGCCACATGCAAAGTCTTTTGTATGTTGAATGACCAAACACACACTTAAATCAAAGAGCAGCTCCATTCAGTCTGTGCTTTCCACGAGTCGTTAGACACGCTATGCTGAAAGGAGTGACTTGGTGCACACTCAGCTTTTTCAAAGAAACATCTGTGATTTAATGGCCAGATCTAAGCCACACAGAAGTCTGAGCTCTGGGAAACTTAGAGCCTGACTGCCATCCACCCAGGAAACTCCTGCTATAAAGGAGTCTATAAAGATGCCATTCACACAGTCATTCACCGGGCCCCTGGTGCATAACAAACCTAAAAACTTTTACTGAGGTCTGTCCTAGAGAAACTCAAACTGTTCCATGTCTGGGAGTCACCGAGGCCTGCTGCAAACACAAAGCAGCACTTCCTCTGAGACCGACATCTCTTAATGAGAGCAAACATTCCCCTCTCTGAAGAAGGCAGCAGGAGACGGATGTGTGCAAGAAGCAAGCTCTGTCTATTGTATTTCCAGGGTTCCCACTACCACAGCATTTTAGAGCCTCACAGCTTAAACACATTTCTCCCCAAGATGTCCCAATGAGGGTCGGAAGTGCTGTCACCATCTGGGACAATAATTCTCTCCACAACAGGAAACCCAGGGTAAAATCTTTGGAGCCATTCAGGTCAGACTAAGAAAATATAGACGACATTTCTGATTTTTCAAAGGTCTGCTTTTAAGTTTCTCATTAACACAACAAATTTACATAGAATATTTGTCAACATTTAAGAACATTGACATTTAATTCCAGAAACAAACACAGAGAGTTCATGTACAGATTCTCAAAAATGAAGAGATATGACAAAAATACATGACATATGACAATTCTCTCCACATCACACTCCCTTCCCACTTTTCACCAAAACCCATCTTCCTACTCCAAGTTATTTTCTTCCTTCCCCACACAGACCAAAAGTGTTTGGATTCACTTGAGCCAGAAGAACTAAAAACTTCAGTTTTACAGAATTTTACCAAAACAATCTAAACAACCAGAATCTGTGAAAATGGGCTGGAAATCCCACCAAAGCAGGCATGCTTCCTTCTTCCTTTTGTGGCACCTCAGATATTCCTACAGTATTTTAGATCAAAAATGGAAACGATAAATTGTGCTCCATGTCCCAAAGAGACTGGCACACATTCCTGGCTTAGAACCCTCAGGGGAGGAGGGGTATCCCAAAAAATCCTCCCTGAGGTTCACTGGATATTCTACAGTATTTTAGATCAAAATGGAAATGATACATTGTGCTCCATGTCCCAAAGAGACTGGCACACATTCCTGGCTTAGAACCCTCAGGGAAGGAGGGGTATCCCAACAAATCCTCCCTGAGGTTCGCTGGCTGCACACATCCCTTGTAGAGACCATTCTGAGACCTCAGTACTCATTACAATGCCAGGTCTCCTGTCCTTCCACAACTCTCAAGGCTGTGCCAGCTCAGCTTCCTGCAAGGTACCACTGTAAACTGCATAAGGAGCAGCTCCACCTGAAATATAAAATTCCTTTCATCATTTTCCCTTTCATTTTTGGCAAAGTTATCTTTCAACTGATGCATTTCACTGGGCAGACACGCACTGGCAGTGCTGGCAGGGTGGAGTGGAGAAGCAGTGGGCAGAGACTGCTAAAACCAGCTTACACAGCATACTTGTTTAATATTTAACCATGGCCCTAAGCTCCTAACTCTGGTCCTCTGAACTGTGACCAAATTGGATATAGGAGGCAAAGCAAACAGTGCAATCTCCTGCATCTCAGCCTAGGGTTTTCATCACCGCTCACCAAACAAGTTGGAAATATTTCACAGGTTTCATGGTTTGTCCACGTTCCTCAATCCGTCTGTGCAAGTTTGAAATGTTAATAAAAAGTATCAACTACAACAACAACAACAAAAAACTCACAGAAAAATTTTACTATCTCTACCTGAGATGCTACCTAAACTCTGAAAGATTATCAAAGCAGAGATATATGTCTCAAAACCAGATTTAATCCGCTGAAGCCAGTTGTAAATCTTTCATCAGTCTGGGTACAGTCATACAAATATTTATTTCCAAATACATGCAAGCAGATACACATTTGCCTCCAGTTAGAGAGATGGGAATCTGGGTACAGTCATACCAATATTTATTTCCAAACACATAGACTTATAGTCTCTGATTTGTAAAGAGAAATGTGACTCCAGAAGAATGTGTTGTAACCTGCCACCTCAGTAGTCTCCAAATTTGTCTCAAGAAGAATTAGGTAATTTCATAACCATATATTTAAGATTTAAATCCTTCAGGAAAAGGCATGAAATATAATTTCTTACTTTTACTTAACTTTTGAAGTTTTGCAAAAGATTTTTTACGACAGTGAGCATTTGTATTATAATAATAAACACTATTTCCATTGCCCTATTATATTATTGCCCTATTATATATTGCAGTGCCAAATGGTCTTGACTCTTGGCCTATGGTTTGCACAAGGATTATATCAGCAAAAGAATATTCCTCAAATATTGTAACAACACCAAGGACCTGTTTCAAATTCACCATAAGGCTGGAATAGAGCATCAGAAAATCATCTGATTTGCTGATGAAAACATCGCTGAGCTGCTGTGAGAAAACATAGTTTTCAGTTCCCAAGCAGTATACAACAAAACAACAAAGCAAAATTGTCTTCACAAATGGGACTGGTTGTCATTCCAGAGAAAGTGACTATTTCTCCCCTGTAACTGTAGTCACCCTTGGCCCTCCAGTTCCATTCATCCTTCATCCACAGAAGAAAGACTAAAATACCGAAATTCTGTTATCTCCTGTGTAGTCTTTTGCATCTTTTTTTTTTTCCTCAGCTAATCTGTACTGTATTTATGGCCCTTACATGCTACTGGAAAATGGTGAAAGATTGGTATTGACTTCTGTGCTGAAATATGATCCACTGTTTGAAAGGCCATTGAAGTAAAGATGATGATTTCTAGCAGGATACATGTTAAAGGCAAGCAATGTCCTTCCTTCGTAAGTGTATACGGGAAAACTGATAAGGACAGACTGGTCATTTGTAGCCATCATTCCCTGGAAGTTCTCCACTGAAATGATGGGGAGACACTGGGTGAACTATCGAGAGCAGACTCAAAAGAAGCAGTTTTTCCTGGTGAATAAGCACAGAGGTTTGGCAGATTTCTCTGCTTTGGGCCCCTCTGTGCAGCCATAAATGACAGCTTCCACTTCTTCCTCACAGAGGAGATCCAAAGTTGCTGCCAACTTAGGCATCCAAGATTAAAAAAAAAGTGGTCTCAGGGACACAATTAGGGTCATAAAACCTGTTCTCACTTTCAGCTCGTTGTTGATTCTTCAACAACCCCTTGGTATTAAACCACAGTTGATCTCTTTCCTACTAAGTCATGCTTTTATTGGATGATCTCTGTTGGCAGCACATTCCTTCAATGAAATCACAAGGAACTGAACGCTGAATGACAGTTCAAGTGCTAATAATGCCACCCTGGATCTTCTTTGTCTCTGGTCAGCAAAGGAATCTCCAGGGTTCAGTGCATCCCTAAGAAGTTCTAATTTTATGGCAACAGCTGTACCTAGGTTTTAAGAGCAGGCAGATGTCTTTGTCTTTCAGTATCCTTCAGTGATGAGACACCACTTGTGCTGTCAAAATTGAAAAAAAGAAAAAAAAGTGGTTTGTGCAGGAAACCTAAGCATATTCATTTGTATCGTCATTTCCAAAAGGCAAAGGAAATTTTCTTTCCCTTTACAAATGGCAAAGCTCAGCCCTTGTGCTGATGCTTTCTGATGAGGATTGAGCTGTCGACAATAGCAGAACTAGTCTGAGGGAGAAGGTCCCTGTTTAAACATAAAATTCCTTCAAGGATGAGCAGAAATGCCAAGCAAAATATATCAGAAGTCCTGTGTTTGTTTATTTGGTGTAATCTGGGAATGTTCTTTTCATAAGATTTATGTCTTTGCTAGTTGAAACAATATTCATTACACATTGTAACAAATGTTTCAGAACTCAATTTGCTCTCCAGAAGGGATCCTCAATCACCATAAAAACAAATGCAAAGACTGTTTCCCTAAAATGCACTGGTCTTATTTCCTTAACCTGTGAAATTTAACAGGGAAGGATTTGCCTGGGATAACAAGCAATTCCTATTCTCTTTAGCTGGACAAGAACCACTTCCTTTCAGCAAATGTCAAGGTGTGAAAGCCTAAGGTTTCACCATAAAATGCAGAAATCCCATCAGCCATTCCAATCCCAGAAATGCCTCATGCTGCCTTGCTACCCAAATATCCCTCCTCACTCCCCACCACCCCTGGTATCACCAGTCAGGCATTTCTTATGAGAGGGCAGAAGGCAAGGAAACTTTAACACTCTGTTTGGCTCCATCCACCCACTGTAGCATCACTGTCTGGGAATCCTGGAAATCAGAACACCTCCACCCAGGACTTCTTTCAGGCATTGGCACATACCCACCCTTCCCCACAGAAAGAGCCCTCACCTCCCACAGCATTCACCAGTCACTGCTGCAAATGTGTAACACGAGCAAGACCAGCACAGTAACACCTCTGCAAATTTATCCAAATGTATTTTTGCTTTACTCTTTCCTTGCCTCAAAAATCAGATGCCAAGAAGACTTCCCTGCATGTGAAGCTTGTCAGAGCAGCCCCTTTATGAACCAGCAGACAGCTATTGAACATCAGTTTCTCAGGCTGTAGAGAAAGCAATATATATCAGAAACCTGTTAAGCCTTTACAGTAAAAAACAGTGATGCGTAAAGACAATCCAAAGAATATTTTACTGTTTAACTCATCTTGTCATAAAACTGCAGTAGGACCTAACTCATAAAACAGAAACTTCCCAGATTCCATTTGCACTCAAGAAAATTTTTAAAGCCCTGATGCACAGGGCATCCATTTCAACACAGAGGAGTATTTCTGCTTAAAGTACCTAAGGCAGGGAGAAAAGACAGGGCAGTGGGGTCTGTGTGAAAAAATGCCAGCCCTGAAAGAAAAGTCTCTTAGTAGTCATTCTGCCTGGCATTGATGGTGACACAGAGTAAATAACACATAGAGCATGTTCAAATCTTCTGGGTCAAAATCTTAGCCAACATAAATAATTAATGATTTTTCTCTGTCCCTCTCATTTTATGAGGGGAGCACTTTTTATTCATACTCTATAAACTGCAATGGTCACGTCATCCCAGAGGGATCTGGTCAGACAATTATGTGTTATTCAGACTATGCATCCCCAGTAAAAATCAAATACTAGTTTCACTTTGAAAGAAGGACAGAAAAATATCCCAAATGAGGTAAAAAACAAGACAGAAAGTATTGGAAAGACACACTTAATGTTTTTATGTCATTGCCTTCCTATGGAAGGAGGCATTATATTTTATTTACACTTTAAACCTTATGCATCTTTATATTTACTGAAAATGAAATAATACATTAAGCCTGCTAAAGAAAAGTTATCTCTCTATCCATATCAGAGAGAAGCATTCCCCACTACTCCCAAATGGTCTTCTGTAAAAAATGTTGATTAATTTTGATTTTCACAAATATTCACAAAAGTGGGTTCCACCATTTTGAAGCCCACTAAAAGGCAAGTTCCCATTTTGTATTTATCTGTGGTCATGAGAGTTCCTATAACTAAAGAAGAGTACTTCAAGATTTACAAGTATAACCTCCAGTTACAAGGTCCATGACCCAACAGGTCAGGGTTTGTACCAGATGCTCAGTGTAACAAAGTCCTCGAACTACCCTCAGGGAACCACAGGAATCACTATCTCAGTACATAACAGCAAACAATTTTCACCTTCTTTATTTCTTAAAAATAAATTTTATAGCTTCTTCCTTCCCTTCTTTCATCTATCCCACGTCCTCTTTTTTCTCTCTTCACTATCTTTCTTGAATTTTTTTTCTCTCTCCAGTTCTACTTTGGTAACATCATAAATCACCACCCCCTTCCCCCCAGCTTTGACTTTTCTGACCATATATTTGCTGAGTGCTCCTGTTTCTCTCCTTCCTCATAGGATTGCTCCTCAGAGTGTAATTTCGTACTCCAAAAGAGATGAATGTTTCAAAAAGCCTGTTTCAGCCCCAGGAGTGAAAGGGAGCTAGTGCTGGGAGAGGTATTTGAGAAGAACTGTCAGTGCTTCTAAATTGAGAAACACTGAAACTATGCAGGAAGAATAAAACATAGCTTGGAGTAAAAGAGGCCACTATAATGAGTTCAGGATTGGATACAGAGAGCTGTTGTAAATCTGTTAAACCTTGGTTTAGTGTGAGAAGAGAGAATGTTCCTAAATGAGGAGCTTGCACGGATTGATTAATGATCACAATGATCACACCTCGAGATTTCATCACAATTCCCAAAACCTCAGTGAAACCTGTGTGACCACATCCCTGTCCATCCACAATACATGCTACTCCATAATTCTGGATGGCTCCAGTTTGCTTCAGGTGTAGATGGAGCAGTTCATCCTCTGGACAGAGAGGGATATGGTGTCACATCTGGAGGTGTCATCACTTGCAAAGCTAATAAGTCCCTATCAGTGACAATTTTAACGAAGCATCACATTTGTTATTGGTTCCAGCTCATTCCTGGGCTCTTTTACAACGTATTGTCCACACCCATGAAGCAAGGTGGGTCCTGCTCCAAGGAGCTCACAGCCCACAGACAGACAGAGGCAGAGAGCAGAAGGGCTCTGCCTGTGAAAGGTGATGTACAAAGCGATTAAAAGGGGAATTTGCAAAGGAGTCCACACAAATTCCTCCCTTCACTATCTACCTGCAGCAGTCTCCTCAGAAAAACTGTCTTCTCAGTCAGTCTGTGCTATGCTTCCTGGATTTTTCTTTACAAAAGCCAATAGCCACATGTTTGTCCTTTTCTGACGTCGCAACCAAGCACCCACACCACAGTTAAAATCAGTCTCACAAGTCCTTTCCTTTACAGAATTTTTCAAAATTCCTGTCTTTCTTCTCTAGACCAGCAATAGATATATGCTGAACTGAGAGCTTTAAAACTGCTTTACTTCTGTGCAGAAACCTCAGCTAAATTTTCCAGATGCTTCTGGGATGTTCCCATCCCTGCTGCCCAGCCCCAAATCCCATGAGATGCTCCCAAATCATGTGGAATCTTTTCTAACAATATTGAAGTAACCTTGCTGTCCTGCTGGCTTCACCACTTTTTTTGAAGGTGCATAACATATCATAACAGTTTTATGTCTTCTACTTAACCTTTTAAGCTGTTTAAGCTTCTCTGAGATAGAGGCTCTCTGATTTATATTCTAATGCCTTCCTGTCTAAACTAAATGTAATTCTTTCTAAAATGTCCAACTTTAAATTATGGATTGCAGTGCCCAGAATGTTGCTGCAAAACCTCTCACTGAGCTCAGCTCAAGCCCACAAAGTGTTTTTTCTTGTGTTGCACTCATTTTTGTGTCCATTTTAAAATTATGTTTGTAATATTTAAACAACTTTTTTAGCTTCCATTTTCCCAGTAAAATTGATTTAGAGGTGAAGAAAGTCACTGGGCTTGCCCCATTTTTTCAAGCAACTTTGTTCCAAGACACTGCTGAAGAAAAAATTCAAGGTGAATGAGTGTAGCTGCACATATTTTTTTCAGGCAAATTCTGTGTTCATAGAAACAGCCTTGACAAATGGGAAAGCCAGCATCCTGGCATAGGCACGCTATTAAAAACACCAGAAAATGGACATTCCCCAGATCAATACCTCTCCTAGGACCTATCAAAGTGTGAGAGGAATGGTCCTCATTAAGGCTATGATGGTAATATGCAGTCCTTTGACTTTTGTACTGCAGTTATCATTGCAGATGTATCGAAATCCTTTGGCAATGGACATTTTCACAAGACCTGCGATCAACAGATCAATTTAGAGAAACCACAAAAGAATCACCAAACAGTGGTAATAGCTTTCACACTCTCCACACCCTAAATTCAAAGAGAAGATCTAGATGTAAGAGGCTAAAAGTCTCATTACCCTGCAAATCTATCACCAGGCACTATCCAGCTTCCCCTGATGGCTTGTACTCAAACCTCCATTTCATTGACATTTTAAAACATCTTTTAATCCACTGTAAAAAGTCTGTGAAGTACCTGTCAGAGGAAGCACATCAGAGAGTGCCTGGGATTTGAGACTAGGTGATTTCAGGTAAAGTTAGAAAAACATCTGGAAATTTTCACAATTTAGAGAAAGTCCCATTGAAAGGTTCATAAAATTATTGAAGACGTCCAATTCTATGTCAAATTGAATGAAACACAGGCATATAAACCTACCAAGGCAGTTATAAAAAAAAAAAAAAGATTTTTGCTCCAGCTATAAACTGATGAGTTAATATCCATGGCCCATTTCTGCAGTGTGTTCCAGCTAAGTAGCCACCCTCTCTGACCTCAACAGGCACAGCAGGCTGCATACAAGGAGTTGATTGCAGAACCAGGGCCCACTGTATGATACCACATCAGAAAAAATAAAAAGAATCATCCAGTCAAGCAGAAAGCAGACAAAAAATCCCAGTCTATCAAAAGAGGATATGAAAGTTTACCAGACAAAAGCATCATGCATTTTGTCACCATATATTTTCTTGTTTTAGCATACCTCTTACTTACATAAAACATTGATGGAGAAAGAAAAGAAAAAAAGAATAGAGAAGAAGAGTTCGATGCATCCCTGTAGAATTAATTAGTTGTGGAGAGTTTTCACCCCTATTAAAAATTCAAATAAATTAGTTCTCTTAGCCTATCTATAGGCCCCGGATGTAATTAGTGTGATAATCAATATATCAGTAGGAAACAGCTACTTAAGTGCAGCCAGTGCAATTGTAGATTTAGGACAAGTGAAAGGGGCGTACTCAACAACAGCAGGGAAGAATATAAATGCAAATGAAGCTCATAAAAAAGAATGAGTGGTTCTGGCTGTGCAAGCTGCTCAAAATTCATCTAAGATTTTTTCTGAAACGGTGAAATATTAGGCTGCTGTGAACTACCCACACTTGGCTAACAAACATGAATATGTACCATAGACCTTCATTTGTTTTCTCACTTACTTGAAGACTTGTTAAAGTGCTGCTAGCTCTCTACTCTCCACTAATGCACAATAAAAAAGTTCTAATAAAATGTGCACCTGTCACACTCACATTTTTAGTGTTAAAAATACTCCCTGTTGTGTGTGGAGTACCAGCTGTGCCAGCAGCTTCAGTGCATGACTGACATGCTCAGGGACATCAATGGCTGAAGGCAGTTTGCCTCAGATCTGGCTCTGATATTCTCTCCTTACAACAGGACTTCAAAAAGTGCAAGCAAGTGAATCACAGAACACCATTTCACAGCAAATTTCACCCTATCATCCTCTAAATACAAGAATCATGTGCATACAATGAATTGAAAATAGCATTACATGTCTATATAATTCTTTAGGCCAAGATACTTCCTTAAGGACAAAGGCATCCAACTCCTGAGACATTCCCTGCCACCAAAAGCAAGGGGAAAATGGACCTTGGGATGATGATGTGATAGAAATAAATATGACTCTAGCAGAGGTTCATGCTCATAGCCACACTTGGAATTCCTGATGCTGTGAGCTATGTACAAAGAAAAGAAAAGGGGAAGATATGACAGAAGCAGGGAACAAGTGATTGGAATTAGATTATCCATTTCTCTGTGGGGAAGCCCAAAGGTCCACAACTTATTTAAGTCCCTGGCATTAAACAGTTCTGTCAGACCTGATCTTCAGTCAGATGTCGAGGAATGTTACACAATATACTCATTTCATACCCATCTCCGTCGTCAGACCTTGAGTCAGGGATGTGCTTCACACAGATAGCAGAATCTGCAGGAAAATACCTTAATTGTTTGATCCCAGACTCTAAAAGTCCCATCGATTCTTGGCTTTTAATATCCCACAATTCTTTTTCCAAAAATTCAGTCATTTATTTCTTCTACATGGAATTATTTTCGACTGTGTTTCTAATGGATGATTGTAATATCCCTTCAGTTTCAATCCCCTCTAGGTAGGTTTCAACATTTCTCCTTCTCAGGAGTCCCTGTCACTAAAACATGGTTTCAAGTGAGCAGTTTGGTGTCAGAACCCACAGCGAGATTTACAGGAACACCTCCACAGCTTCACAAGTCAGGGTCTACCTTAACGTAACCTTTAAGCAAGTGCTTAATTTTTGGTCTGGGGGGAAATCCTACAAATAAAATCAAACCAATACAACAAATCTACCAGACTCATCCATATGTTCTGGGATATGAGGACCAGATGTGGCTGAAGCAGTCTGCAACCAAATAGCTGGTACCAGGCTGCCAAATCCTCGAGGCACTTATCCCCAAAGTGCTTCAGACACCCTCTCTGCTATCAATGTGTTATTCTAAGCAGCACAGAAGGGAAGGTCAGAGATGTAAAGTAAAATTGTTGTTTAGGGCATTCTACCTGTGAATTTTCACATTTTCTAAAGTTTTAGAAAGGTCTTCCCCAAGTCTCTGAGATTTTTAAGGTACAGGTCTTTTTAAAGAAAATGCAAATATTCTTTAAAATATCCTTTACCCTGCAGTTACTGATAGAGCTTTATCACCTCATGTGAAGCTGAATTATGATTTTGCCTGGAAACATATACATCCACTAGAGAGAAACAGACAGTGTATATTCATATATTTCAAAACAGAGGATTTAACCTCTGAAAAGAGATATCAAAGCATCACTGAAGCATGGACCTGCATTCAACATTTTCACATTTGGTTCACAAATATCCAATTAGGTTTCTGTCTGAACCACAGTACCCCAAATTTATAATTAATCATCTGTCAAAGTTACAAGGGCAACAGAGCACCACATTATTTTGAACAGTGATTTAAAAAAAAGAAAATATGTCGAGGATTTATGAGAGAATTTCTTAGCTTTGAACAACAATATCAGGCTCCTCTTGAGTGAAGAGTCAAAAAAGAGTCGTATAATATCTCCACAGCAAACTCAGCAGTGTGTTTACATCAAAGTAGAGACAGAAGGAACACACAATATTTAAAGTAAACTCAGAATGGATTGCTGTAAATGATAAATGATTTTATAAAAAGTAAATTGTTAGAAATCAATGCCCATCTCTTATCCAATACCAGTATTAAGACTGATTCTTAAAACCTCAAATAACTTTAGAAAAATACTTTTTTCCCCCTTTCTAAACTGCAAGTGGCAAATGACTTTTCTTTGTTTGGGAACATGAGAACCTGTAGTATATTTTAACAATGTTAATTAACACTGCCATATAAAGGAACAAATGTTTATAACAGCTAAGGATGCAGAAACCCTACCAAACTAAACTAAAACTCTTTTGTCCTAATTGGTGATATAATTGGAATGAATCCCCTAGGATTTTTGCTATTCCTTCTACATAAAACCCTATTACTGGTTGATCCCAGAACAAAGATACGTTCCTAGAGATTCCCATAACCCTAATCCATACAGTTCTGTCCCTAGCGGGTACACAGGTGCTCATAAAAAGTGAAGGTCCCCATCTTTTTAAAGAAGCTTTAATTGATAAGACCCAGACAGACTGCAGACAAACACAGCAACATGGTAGGAAAATGACCTCTTTACCACTTTTCCTGTGGGAAAAGGATAGAGGTTTCTTGGCTCAAAGAGTAGCTATAAGGTTAATTTCAGAAAATGGGATTTTGTCTGAAGGCTGAAACGATGCTCTCTCGGTATCAGCAGCCACATACTGCTATAATTTGGGACCTTATTCTACTCACTGTGTATTCTCTTAAACAGATGCACTGTATACAGGATGTTTGCCAGGCTTTATTCCCTGGTGTTATCTGCCTGTGCCATTTCCAGTAACTCTAGAAATGTATTCTCCTTCTTCCTACAGCGTCGGGCAGGTTTAAAACAGGGCTCAGTTTTACACTGTGCTTCCATGGGAGCAATCCCACTGAAAGAACCAAAGGCACAGTGAAAGGGAAGGGAAACATGCTATGGGAAATAGAATAGTTTCCAACCCCCAGGAACAAAAACTTATTTGGCATTAAAAAGAATCAAATCCACTTTTTGAAGCAAAACATCTCATCTCTAGTCCAAAAACCTCACTGTAAAGAGACACAGATTTTAACACTTCTTGTGCACAAAGGAATCTCTCTTAGCCTAGTCTAGTATTCCATACTGAAGCAGCATTGAGTACACAAGTGGAGGAGATAATCATGGAATTAGTTACCATCCATAGTTCTTGCTTTTGGTTGTTTCTATGCACAGCGACACAACACATCCAAACCTGGAGCCAAACTTACACTGGGACTCTCCCTCAGCAAAAGTCTCAAATCCAGCTGCAGCCTAGTCTAAGGTACTGCTGCCACCACATTCTGGGGACAGAAGAGCAAGTCTGAAAGGACTCATCCAAGGTCTACCGAGCTGTTGAAGCACAATTACAACAATCTGGTTCAGATTGTTGTGGATGTCTTTTGTTTGTTGGGTTTCTTTTCTTTTTAATTTGAATTGGGAATATTCAGGCTTTGAAATGTATTGAGAGCGGCAACCATTACTAAAAACAAGATGTAAGCACACCTCATTAATACTGGCAAAACTTCCCTGACCACACACATAGGCAAAGAGGAGCAGACAGACAAAAAGTGTCTTAATTAGTTTATTGTTTTATGACTGCCCCAATCTATGAAACACAATTTGCTTTACAGTGTATCATTACAAATGCACCCACCAAGGATTTCTATTTGCTTGAATAATATAATTATCAGTGTTAACACTTCTTTTTTATTGCTCTGACAGTCCAACTGCCATCTCATTTGAGCATCCTCCAGCCTATAAAAGAATGAGCATTTCTCACCTGCTCTCCTTCCCCAAATTAAGTGCATAATTTATGGAGACATGACTTAAAGTTTCAGACATTTTTCAAATACAGAAATTATACTAAGAGATTTAGAAGATCTAAAGCCATAAGGATATAAAAGGCAAAACAGCAAAAAATGTTTCATATGAGGTTGTTTCCATTCAGGCCTCTTACATGCCTTGAATCAATACAGGCATATTTTACAATCTCATTTTTGACACGGAGCACATTCCATGGAAATAAGGCAAAGAAGGATACTCTAAAATTTCTCAGGCAGCTTTCTATCCATTGCTAGAACAGCTCCTTGAAAAAGTGGCCCTGGGAATGAGCTCACTAGGATACATGGTGCCAAATTCTTGACTGGTACAACACGGATGTTCTATCAGCACATTCCTGCTGACAACAGTGAAACCACGCCAGCAAGTGTTCATGGAGCAGTAATATTTTCCCATCACGTTGGATTCTTCCCTCCTTGGACCTCTCTTGACCTGCTCTCCAGTTCAAGTCATGTGAGATGCAACTTTGAAACAGATATCAGCATTTGTGAACCAAACAGTCTCCTCTCTTTTCCACCTGTGCTTCTGTAATTACATATTACATATTACACCAAGAACTTGCACACTACCGAGCAAGGGACAGGACTCTTGTTTGCTGACTGAGAGACAGGAGGGACAGGAATCTTGTTTTCTCTGTATCACAGGCCTCTCCTCACTGCACCACCATCCTTCCCCCATCATCTGCCACGTCAGGGCTATACAGGCCTCCCTCAGTCACCAAGCTGTGTCTGAGATTTTTCCTACCCAGTGCCCTCACAGCATTTTTTTTTACTTTTTTTATAGAGATTAGTCCAATCTAGGATGGGTTTCTCAGACCAATGAACTTTCAAGGAAGTGGGAAAGTACAGCTTTCACAGCATACAAGAGAAATGGGAGGGTCAAACAAATCTTCCACGGTTATACACAAAGAGTTTAAGCTGCCTTTCAGCTCATCATTTTTCAGACTCAGATAACAGCACAAAACCCATGCAGTATCCCTGTGGGGGAAGAGGATGTGAGGTCTTTGAGCTAACCAGCCACATAAAAAATACAAGGGATCAGCTGGGAAATGAGAACTAGTGGATTCACACTCAAATGAGAGGGGTTTGTGAAGAAAAAGGCCCAAAGTCTGCAGCAGAGCTATGTGTAAACCCAGCCTTGTTTCTGAGCATGGTTTTGCTCCCCAATCCATTCTACTGCCAGCCTTTCATACAGTAAGCACTTAAACAGTTAAATCAGAGATTTAACCCGGCACAAAATTTTACTTGGAGGACTTATTGAGTGGAGGATATTATCAATATCACATCTGTCACAGATTAAAAACTACATATACGGATGAGTACAGTGTAATCCATTCATTGTTTTATAGACCTGGAATTCCCCAGAGAGGAGAACACAACATCTACATCTCACCCCCAAGCGTGGAATTTTACATTCAGGTGTCTGAGCTGGCTGAATGTGTAAAACCACAGCCAGGCAGCCAGCTCCCAAGAGACAGCACCTCTGAGGAGACTCCTCTGCCCTGCTTATACCAACAAGGGTGTGGAGCATCTTGCACTCATAAAACAGGTCACAGCATCACTTGTCTGCAGTGGCATTTCTGCACGTCACTGACACACAGGACAGAAAATTCCACCTTGAGGGAAATCAAGTCCTTTCAGCTTACAGGAACAACAGACACATTAGACCCAGCTTTCAGAACTGATGGAGCTAAGCACAAGGTGCTCCCTTTTTAAAGGATAAATGGATGCAGAACTGAGCCCTGAAGTGTTTGCATACACTCAGGGCACATAAGGTGGCCAGTGTTTCCCCAAGACCACACTCCACTGAAAGGCTTCAGTTGGCAAATTTCTGACACTGGTGCTGTTATTTCCTGACTCTGGGATTCACTGCCTTGCTTTGAGACATGCAAAACTGCTTCTACCTCCTCTCTGCATTTCTGCAACGGAAAACAGAGATTAGCAAATAAGTAAATAATTAAATAAATGTTTTGGCATTGACTTCTAAGCAGTGGCTTACACTTTTGAGCAAGAAAAAAATACAAGAGCCAGGTTGTATCTCCTGGTGCTTTAGCTGGTGTATAGGTTATTATGCTTCTGGTTGGTCCTGTGTAAATAAAGGTGTCTTTCACATGCAGAAAGCTGAATAGTTAAGGTGATTCTATCCAAAGTCCCTGTCTCAACTACCACAAAAATATGCCACACAAGCTTACATAGGCAAGCACTTATCTCAAAATTAAAAATGTCTCCTAACATGTACAAAAATAACATCCCGGAGCTTCCTGTTTCCTGATCTTTTCTAAAAATTAGATTCAGATTGGATTCAGTTTGGTATTATGAGTACTAGTCTATCTCCAGCCAAGAGCTAAGGGTGACAGGGACTCCTGCAATCCTCAAATGACCCCACCACGCAGCTGCCTCCTCAGCTCCTAAAAGCTTCTCAGAACCTAGAGACAGTAAAAGAGAAAAATGCAATAAACTGAAATTAAAGTCACCACAAAACAGTGAAACTGATTTCCTGAAAACAGATTTTCTGTTTCAGCTGGAATATTCCAGTTTCATAAAAGTTATTCAGAAGAGTGAGGGTGGTTGTGCTTGGGTTTGGCTTTTTTTTTAGTTGAGTGGCTTTTTTTAAACTTTCTGACAGCAACTTGAAATTCCTCATAGAAAAAGTTAAGGTTATATTTTCTTATCATTGATTCTTTAATGGAAAAATACATCCATTATCTCCAACCAGCTCTAATTTTCCTGTAGGAACAGTTTCTCCAGGATACACACTGCTTTTGGTTTTCCCCTTTTTATAATCTATGGCCCCAAACTACCTTGGTCTGAAGCATAGATCACACTCAAAATAAGAAGATGCATTTGGAAATACTAGCCCAGTATTAATATTTTCCACTATCTGCTTGTTCCTCCTGCATGTTGCCAGTTAGTTTACTGTTCCCAAAGGGCATGGGCTCACTTCATGTTACTGCTGCTGGGGTCATTTTTATTATTCAATGTATGATTTCAGTCTCATTCCTGCTGACTACAGACTTGATTCCTGGAGACATTTCAGGCTGCAGAAAGGAAATTATCTTTAAAAGACCTTCAGTCCTACCCTTTTTAATTTCCCTGGAATTCAGATGTGTGTGTTCTGTTCACACATAAGAATGAAATTCCTAAATGCAAATACATTGGTAATATGTATAATATGATCTGGCTTTCAAGAGGACTCTTCTGTGACAAATATATGCAGCATATTACTGATGAGTTTGGGGGGATTTTCCCATCATTTTTTAGGGGAAAAAAAAGGCCTTTGAAAACCATTTAAGCCTTTAAATGTGCACACTGCTATATCTAACTAATCTACTCTAAAATGCAAGTGTGAAATAACTGATGTATGAAGGACTGTTTTTTTCTAGCAATTTATCATCTCTTAATATTTATAACAGCCTAACAAATTAAGTTTGTTTTAAATTAACTTGCGTCTAATTATCAGAAGGAAAAGCTTGCTATGTAACTAATAACTGCAGCCTACATGCAAATTCTGAAGCTCTGCTGAAGATAATGTCAAGGGGTTTGCTATTATTTTTTAAAGCAGCAATAGTTAGACACCATTCAATTCAAAGGTAAGTTTTACATATTTATCTTTAGCTTACAGGCATGCCTCAGCTAGGATTAGGAAGACATTCTATGAAATATAAATGGGGAAAATTTAACAGAATCCAAAAATACGAGTTTGAGATAATATTTTAGTTAATGAATTCTGGATGGGTTCTTTTTTGCATCTATTGAAAAGGCAAGAAAGAAAGATTTCACAGAACAAAAGTTAATATGCTCAAAGATTTCTCAATATGCTTTTTCAGTTCTCTCACCAGAATAACTTGTGGCTATTCAAAAAATACAGGGATAAAGAGGATAGAGGGAATGGATTAACAAAGAAAAGAAGACCAAAGCTGGTTACCTCAGTCCCAGTTATATTACCACATAATTATTACTTTATTGATTTCCCAGTAAAATTCACTTAACTAGTTTTCTGGGTTTTATAGCTAAATAAATTGCTTAATCCATTTCAGAGGAAAAACCTTATGCTGATGAGTTTATGCTAAAGATGCCATAACCCCTTGGGTGTCACTCACTAACCGCTCGTTCACGACTTCTGTCCCTGGAGACCACAGCACAGACATCAAAGGCACAGCTGGATAAACTGTATGGATTGGATCCCGAGCAAGAATTATCATAAACACTATGAAGCCACAAAGAATATGGAAGGAATGATCATTTAGATCCAGAGAGTTATTAAAATTCCTTCGGCCCATCTGCTTATGGAGGTATGCGACATTAACCATCGACCGCGGCACCGCCTGAAGCTCAGGGCTCGGGAGGGGAGATTGCAACACATCCACAACAAGGAGAGGCCAGACCCAGCTCTGGATTAGTTCTCACGAAATTCTGCAGTCCTAAGTGGGATTTCATGACATGTGCAATCACACCATAATCACAGTGAGGGAATGAATCTGGCCTTTCAAAGATCTGGCAGATGAGGGAGAACTGACCTTTGATTATTCACCACGCCACTTTTACCACTGATGGACTGCTTATTGCTCATAGATTTCTCTAGAGTCCTTGGGGAATTTTCCAAACCTGGGCCAAAAGAGAAAGAAACATTTTTTTGTGATTATTCTTACAACACAGGAGATGGACTTTTCATGGTTTCCAGTTAGATCTAAGAGCAATTTTCTTGAAGCAAGAACAGAGCAAGCTGTATTAATGAGAATGTTCTTAATGGCTCTTCTAAGAGGTAATAGCATATAGAAAGAAACAACATTTCAGTGAGTATGTCTGTTTATCAGGGTTGACAGTTTTTAGGAAAATTACTTACATTAGCACAAAATTTTCTTCTGCTGAAAAATGCTAATGATAAATTAAAAATCTACTACTTTTTCTCACTATTAATGTTACCCTTGCAGTGTGCAACAAGTTAGATGTTAATTTGTCAAAGGTATTTAATAAAAGAGTAAAAATCCTTTCAGCTCCTTATATAAATACACTCATTAACCTTGACTTGACTAAAACCCGCTTTTCTTATTCTTAAGTGATCCCTCTCTTTTATTCATCCTAATTGTGTAGGCAATGCAAGCTGAATTAAGTCTTTCCCAGTGTACAGAAACTGTAAAATACTAGTTTTCTTGGATACTAATGTATATTAATGCCCAGCCCATTCTCCCTGCACTCACATTGTGCTCCATGCAAAATGAGATACTGCTAATAAATTGATTTTCAGATTCTTCTCTGTGGTCCTTTGGGAACTAGCCCGTGGGCTATATCTGAGAAGTCTTGTGAAAAGTGCCTAGAGAAAGTGAGGTAAAGCTGGTGCTAAAGTAACCCAGGAAAATGCAGGAAAATACCAAATCTTCCTTGAAAGAAAATTGGATATTGGTCAAAAACAGTTGGAAAAAAAAATATCTTCTTAAAAATATTTCTTAAAAAAAAAAAAAAAAAAAACACAGAAAAATACAGGTACCAAACCCCATGAGTGTGCTTTAAGCCCCTGCCAATGAAACCTCTACTGTCAAAACAGTGTTACTATATCACATAGAAAACCAGGATTTAGAAGCTGGATGGTACTGCTCAGGAAAGCACCCTAAAAAATGTATCTCCTGTTCTCTGCTCAGTAGAAAAAGACCCATGGGAATGCCACAAGTGCCCATCTGTCTGCCCCTCTCCAAGTAAGAAGGCTGATCACATGTTTCTAGCTGACTGACTATGGAAATTACTTTGTTTCTGAGCTCCAAAAGGTCCACAAACATTCTTTGGAACATGCCCTGACAAAATATATAAATGTTCCAAACAGATTAAACATTAATTAATCTCAAAATGGGGACACCCAACTCTCTTAGATAAAGACACCACCCTATTTTGTTGGTCTTAGTCACTAACTTTCAACGTTACTTATCTCACCCAAGTAGGAAGGAACTGTGAGGAAAGGGTGTATCACTGGAGTGCTCAACAGGATTACCACCTCTCCCATTTCCCCTTCAGTCCATGCCTGCTCTTTTCCCTTCAAGTACTGTGAAGGAGGATTGTCTTGTTTTCAGACCATTGCAGCTTCCAAACATCATTCCTGGAACTTGAAGAAGTGTGGTCTCAGTCCACGAGAGACCTCATAAGGCAACTTAGTTCCTCACTGCTCACTACTCTCTTCTTCTTTCTTTCAACAAGGTGCTAAAACAGAGACAATTCTCTATTTCATTTACTTCTGGTGCCCAGAATTTTTTTAAAAGTAGACTTTTCTAGAAAAACAACAATCTTTTCCAACAGCAAAAAGGGTTTGTGAATTTCAGCCAAATTTGGATTTTCTTAACATTTTCTGGTGACACTGTCATTTGCCACAAGAAATTTTCTGTGATCTGGCTCCTGTTTTCCAAGTCAGAGTGGGTAGCCATCAGTTAAATACATCTATAGGTTAGAAAACTATATTTGTTGAAGGAGCTGGACAAGCATTTTAATATTTTTCTTGACATACAGCAGTGGAAAAGTGGTAAAACTTTTTCCTAACACAGAGATTACATTACAGCATTTTCAAAAGAGCCTGATTCTTACAAGTTTCCTATTTGATTTAGGCACCAAAAATCTGGTTTTATTTTTGACTAAGGCTTCTAAGTAGCTTAGGGCTTTTAAACTCCCTTTTCACTACTGATGCTATAATTGACTATTTTTCCTCAACACTGTTAGTGTAGCTGTACACTGTCATACTTGTATTGGTTTGGGGAATTTGGGCCAACCATTTTGGAAACTGCAGCCAACAGTTACACTTCCTAAATCCATATGTGACTACCCGAATAAATGCTTTGCTTTCCAAAAGCCAGAAGCACCTGAACAGCTGCCATTCATCTCCAAGGCAGCTGGTGGATGCCCAGTATTTTGGTACATCATTCCAACTACTGAAAAGCTGTAAACAAAATCTGCAAAACTTGGCCTTTAGGTGGTTATCTACAGCACTTATCTCAACTGGTAAGTGCATTAAATCCATTTGCTCTCTTCCTCTGAGACTGACTTGAAGCAGGAGGAAGAGAATTTAAGATAATTGAAACACATAAATGATAAAAAACCCATTTGTGATAAAGAACCCTGAGTGTAAAAGATGCTGATGCTGTAGGGAGCAGCAGTACACTTGGTCTGCCTGGGGACATCTGTTTGTATTTGTGAGGGTCAGGATGCCAGAGGCTTCCATGTTGCAAAAAGAAGGAAGTTAATATCACACAAGCATGCAAGCTGCCTGCCACATGCCTGTACAAGCAGAATCTCCTGTGCTTTTATCTTGCCTCTTCTCCCCACCCTCAGTGCTTGTTTGCAATCTGACATCCTCTTTTCCCCAGCCTGCAGCCACAGCAGCTTTGTTTTCTCCAGCGACAGTCTCCATTCAGCTCAAGCCATCTCTGCTGAACAATAGATCCCAAGCTACTGGAGGCAGAGCAGAAAGGCTGGAGCAGCCAGGAAAGTAGCTCTTGAAATTGTGGGCAGATGAAGCACAGAATTCGCTGCAATGCTAATAGAGGAGAGAAAATAGGAATACACTGACCCATTTCTATATATTGCCTAGGAGCTATTGCTGAAAACAGCTAGATAGCACAGTGGTGGAAACTGCAGTTAACCAAGTCTATTTTGGTGCTTGTTTATGTTTTGTGATTTGTTTTGAAAGATCATATACATAAACTTAAAACTATCTATGCACTCTACACAAAATTATGTGTTTGTTAAACCTCCCTCCTACCACCACAGTTTCATCTTGCCTTCAATTCCCCACAGAAAAACAACCAAGAAGAAGCAAAACCACCCAGATGTCAGCAGGGCTTCCAAAGAGTCAGTGATTTTTGGTTGAAAAGCTCCCAGAGGCCAGACTGTAGGGAATTAAGGTTTTACAATACGTTTTCTTGCTGTTCTGCAGCATTTATCTGACAGGAAGAAATGGAACTCACCTGATGCTCCAGCCAGGTGATTTACAGAATGTAAGTCTCCAAGCCCTAGGACAAAGCAGAGACTCCTGAATCCAAGGAAAGCAGCCTGCTAAGCTGGAGCTCAGGGATGATTCTCAGTTTCAGCTCCTTTAACATGTTGGGAGCTCCAGGCCATGGCAGCCAAAGTTCTCTGGGGATCCCAACTAGCTCCTCTAACGCTCAGCTGATGTAGAAACAGCAATCAGCCATTTATGCTTATACCAATCCTGGCAATACAGGGTCCTTCTCCAAAACCAAGCTTTTGCAACATAATCTAATAATAAAACCACATTTGTCCCATTCCTCCTCTATTGGAGATTCCTATTTTATTAAAACGTGCTGTTTTGACCACTATACATTATGTGCTGGTCTGTCAGATAGCCTCTCAGATTTCCTTTTGCTTCTAACAATCTCATTGCTTCCACTGGGAATATCTGTAAACCTTAAATGAAAGAAGAACCTTTCTGAGTCTATGAAACTGCTTAACGTGTGCTACTTCTAGGTAGCAAGAGCATCATTAACTTCTCTCTTTCTCAAAGCAACTTTCTGACAGTGGAGATACTTCTGTTCTTGTAAAGACCCCAATTTCCACTTCTAACAAAAGTAATTGGAATGAAATTGTCACACTCTATATGAAATTTCTGGTTTGCAGCTAATGTGGTTCATTTCAATCATGCTTTGTATTAGGTTTTGGCTTTCAGGTGCCATATACATCCCTGCAGGTGTATGTCAACCCACTTTCCTTTAGTCTGCACCATGTGTTCAAATGATCTTTAAATTATTGATGATGCTTCTTTAAATCAATGGAGTACTCAAAATAATCCATCTTCTTATTTTTCTGGCAAGCCAGGTGTTATTCCGGATCTCTGTACTTTTAGTGTTTGCCTCCAGGTGTAGCATTTATCAGAGATTTTTTATAACTCAAACCTAGGGGGTTTTTTAAAGGGAAATAAAGTAACTAAATCCAATAGCTGTTTCCTGAAGAACATCAATAACAATGTTTAGTCTACAAGAATGTTTCCATGCAAGACAGATTTTGGAGGCCCTGGCACTTCCTAAATCGAAAAGGCTAAACTGTGTTGCTTTAGTCCACATCTGCATGAATTAAAGTTTTCCACATGTACTCACTTCATGCTTTTTTGTTAATAACATTTATCTCTTTGCCAAAGTAATAGTTTTGTAGAATATAATTTTGAAGTATCTCTGACCAAGGTTTCTGCCTGTAATACATTTTTATCAAGCTCACTGTTTTTTATCAGCTCTAAAATCTATTGAGGTTGTGACCTGTTATATTCTTTCTATGATTCTTATGCATATTTTTATAATGACCTCATGGGATTACAGCAATTTATTATTTATGAAACTCCCAGCCACTTCCCTCTATCAACTGCAGATTCTGCCATCTCAAGCAGCAGAAAGCTTACTGGAGGCAGACTCTCCCAGCTCTTGTGCTTAAAACCCCTTTTTTTTTGGCTCATAGTGAAGAAAATTAACTTATCCTTTAGGCTTTGTGTAGGCTTGCTGCTTCACACCAAAGCAAGCTCCTTAATTTATGACTCCTGAGGTAAGTTGCAGACATTCAAATGCTAAAGTCTACTGACTGCCTCTAATACCAGCTGTCTAACTCTGGTTTAGAATTAAAATTTCTTCTTTCTGTGTTCAGCTGATATTTACCTGTTTCTGTGTTCACCTGTTATTTAACTCTAGAAGGGCAGACAGTCTGCTACCTATGCCCAAACTGGGAACTCTATTGGCTTCATTTGATAATGCAAATCCAGTACACAGTACCATACCCCAAATCCATCTTCTGAGTGAGAAAAGCAGTTTTCTACGTGTAGGCAATGACCAAATAACCATCACATGGAAAGCTCTCATGGCTTGTATTTAGAAGTCCAGTTTATAAACTACAGAAATTAATCATAACTATAATCAAAGACTCTATCTGAAATACATTTTTTCCTAATGAAAATATCAGTGCTTTAACACCAACCAAGTGCTTTTACATTTCAAGCACAGGCAACAAAATGTTCTGCATTGTTAGCACTTATACGTGAACTCATGTGTCTTGTATTTCAATGTGACCCAGAATTAATCCTAATGGACTAACTGGTCCTAACGGCCTAGGTAAGGGTCAACCCCCAGTGTCATGTCACTATGCACACATAAGTCTCCATCAGTCAAGCAGGAGAGGTGCATGGACATGCTGGGTGTCAACTAGAGCCATTTGGGTATGGAGGTGTTTGAGAGCCATACCTGAAGATAGAAAATTCCATGTGCATAAAGACTGTAAACAACCATAACCGTACTTTGGGACCAGACACAAATATTCTCCAGCTGAACTCGGCCCATGGGACAACAACCAGTCATCCCTGACCTGAATAAGGTGCATTTGGAACCAGAATGAACTCTTTCTATGCCTATCAAAAACATTTCTCCTATTGACTTTCCACATTTGTCCTTGATACTCTCTACCAAAGTTAAGCCTGTTGTCTAAAATGCATAACCAAGCCAGCCCACTGCATCCTTATAATCCCCAACTCCTCACTGTCCTATAGATATTGCTGGAAACACAAATTTTTCAGTGTTCAGACCATCTCCCTCTTTTGCCTTGCATTTACACATACAAAGCAAAGCACAGCTCCATTCTGAGGTGTGAACCTACGTGCATCTCACATAGCTCAGTCTTCTTGTTATTCCTGTGATGTTCATGATTACTATTTATAATGGTGCAGCACATAGCTTCACACCTCAGAATGGAGCTGTGTTTTGCTGCCTGCCCTTCATGCCAGCTCAAGCAAGAGGCACCAGCTCTGTGCAGGTGGATTTGCAGTCCTTGGCACGCTTGAGCGACCCTTTGAGCTCTGCAGAACCCTCGGTGGCTTTGCAAAACCACGGGCGGGTGACGGGCAAATGCCACCCGGGAGCTGACACCTGTGCAGTGGAGGTTTGCAAAGCGCCTGACACCTTGGGAGGCTGTGACTTGTTTTTCTTTCAACTCCTCACTCAACCTGACAGGAGCTTGCTTTGAGTTTTCCGTTTTGGCAGTGCCAATAAAATCTCCTCGCACTGCAAGGTTTCAGGCTCTGTTCCTGCTCATCCTCGTCTCCTCTCTTTGTGACACTGTTCCACACCAGGGCAATTACTGGCACTGTGTGGGACACATTAAATTCCTCATCAACCAGTGTGTGGTAACTCCTGCTACTGCTACTGCTACAGCCACATAAGCTTCTCCTCTGTAACAGAAGCAGCTCTGGGGCCTCCAGCTCATTTCATTCCCAACTTTTAATTAGTTCAGACATTTTCCAGGGGTGATTTTTATATTGTTTTAGGGACATCTTTCTAGCCAGTTCATTTTGCCTTCCATTAGAGAAAGAGCATACCTGAGCAGAGTGTCAGAAATGTGATATATCTGCAGACCTCTTTTTGCCAGTACTTCTCCCTCCCCTCCCAGTATTTTCTCTGGATATTAATGATCCAGAGCATGAACTCACCTACGTGAATGGTGCCATACAGTAGACTTGCAATGTACATTTTAACCTTTAATGAAACCTGTCTTATCTCTTGAGGCCAACGAGACTTGAATTCTAGCATGTCAGGAAAATACAGCCTCTCCTGAATTAAAGGGATTGATCAACCCTCTTCCAAGCAGGGAAGGGAGGACAGCTGCCATTGCTAAATGATGAAATCTGACTTTTCTGAAGCTTGTATTTACTGTTGCACCTTGTCTGTTTTACCTCTGCCCTGCATCTCAGTCGTCATAGTTTTGCATTAATAAACCAGTCAGCAGTGGCAGACCTCGTGCTGTGGCTGCAGGGTATTTGTTTTAAATAGCAGTAGCGTGCTTCCTTGTATTTTAGCTTCCTTAATTCTTTTCTCTTTTCTACCCTGAGAATAACCAGATTTAGCTGTCACTGCCAGTTCCCACCAGCAACTCAGGTGCTCTCATCAGCTCTGCCCAGAAACCCACAAACTGCCACAGGCAGCCTCCAACAGCCACCTCAGACCACAGTTTCTCTACAGTTGATGTACACTGCCCTTAGGATTTGTTTTCTTCTGAATCCCCTTCAGCAAAGAGAAATATCTTTCCCTGTCATAATGAGGCATGTTGATGCATCAGCATTTCTGGGTTAATATGAGACAAAAGAAGAAAAAAAAAGTAAAAACCAGTGACATTTAAAACAGTGGTAGGAAAAGCAAATATCAGTCTCATCATTTGCTTAGCCGTTATTTGCTTGATGAGATGGATCTATTGCTTTCCCTAGAAGAGGAAAAGTGTAATTTGATAATTTCTTCTTTCTTCTTTTTTTTAATCTTAATTGAGCTTTTCCTAATATTCATTTCTTAATGCTCCTAATTTAGAACCATTTTTTCATAACAGGTTGTCCATCTACTTATTAATAAAAACAGTCCTCCTTTATAAATACAGTGGGCAGTGAGTTGAAAAAAGGTTACAGCGTTTCAGAGTGAGGAAGCAGTCATAGACTAAAAACCAACCAACCAAAAAACAACCCAATAAAGAACATTAAAGCTTAGCAAAATCAAAGTTCTAATTTTTATTAATTGTTTCTTATATATGTATGTAGAGAAAAATAAGTGCATGGATTCCTACCACAATAACAGACTTTAACTCCATATTTACCTAAAGAACCATGCGTTTTCTTCAGTAGACAAAGATCTGTCCTAAACATGATATTTACATTGAATCTCATCTTGTGAGACAATAATGTGCAACGATTGTTCAGAAAGAAAGCTGAAAAAAGTGTGTAAGAGATTTTGGAGTGGTTAATGAGTTACTTTTTACTGTGTTCTAAATTCTTACAGGCTGAACTTGTTATGTTAACTTCCTTCCAACATTTATTAAATGTTGCAAGGCTTTCAGGGTGTAAGGTTTCCCCCACGCTGCTTGAATCTTTCCAAAAAGAAGTAAATGACTTCAAGAGCAATACATCTGAGGAGAGAGGGACGTTCATCAGCTCTTTCACCTTGTGAAGATACAAGACAGAGAGCATCAACCCAATCATTTCCAGGCTCATCAAGGTTGTGCACATTTTTAAAATTCTCTCTCTGCCCTCCCCAAAAAGATTTCTTTTCCCCTTACCATCTGTGCAGTTCTGACAGCAAGATTTCCTTAGATTTTTCTGTGGCAGTTATTCCCTCACAAATTATTAATTTTACACTTGCACTGAGGGTGCTTTTCCCAACGCTCAGTCTCTTGGTTCATGCAGATTCTGCTCCAAGTCAAACATTTTCTTCATTAAAAATCAGCTGAGCACTAATTGTCTGAGACTTTCCCTCCATTTCAAGGCAGACCACTTATTTTTAATTTGTTTAGGAGTGATGAGATTAAGTCCTGAAATTACGTGCCAGAATTTGCTTGCTTGCTTATTTTGCTGAACCAAACAACTTGCAACCTTTCTTTCACCATCTTTACTGTTTAATATTCTAAAATACAAACTTTCTCTAGAGGAAGCACTATAAAGCCTACTTTGCTGATACAGATCCACGAGAGCCACCAGAGATAGCTACATTCTGGGAAAGAAAAAAAAAAAGTCTGGTCTGTTTTCAAACACTCGCCCCCACATCCACCCTCCTCCGGCTCTCCAGCTCCGGCGTTCCCAGCTGGGATCGTGGCTGGACCAGCCTGCCTGCAGGCAAGGAGCCCAGCTCTGCCTTGCCGGGCTCCAGGCATGGAGTGCAAAGGGAAGAGCTGCAACCTCGCCAGCACAACCTCGCAGGAGGAGCAAGGAGGAGTTTTCAAAGTGCAGCTCACCCAATTTCAGGGTATTTAAAGCTAAACCCAAAGGTATCCACAATGACAGGCACACGGTTGCTTTTCAGATACAGCACCCATCTGCCAAATTGCATCTAAAGAGCACAATTCTAATTTTGTTTGCTCAATATTTCCCTACCATTACACAGACTTTAAAAAAAAAAATAATATACTGTGGGGAAAAAATATTTTTCCTCCAAACCAGATATATTTACAGAAATTAGGGAAGCATGAAAAGGACACTGTAGAACCACTGAAGTCAGTAAGAGTATTTCTGCTGACGTCAATGAGGTTTTGGATTTGATTCTGATTTTTGGGGTGGATTTTTTGTTGACAAATCTTCATTCATCTATAACAGGAACAGACCATGACACAAACAAGAATCTGGGCAGAGAAAATGTACTTGTATAAAAGCATTAGGACAAATATTCAGACTGAATGAATTGGATCAGCAGGTTGAAATGTGACACTTACACAGACAGAGATATATGGCTTTTCATATAGCAAGGACTGAAAAAAGGCCCAGATGAAGATATGTGATTTTTAGCATTTCCTGTGATATTTACAGTACATAATGTTACATAGGGAGAAAAAATAAAGGATGCTGTCAACACCAGCATGGAGTCACTCATTCATAATTTTCACTGACATCCATGGTTTAACAGAACTTTTTCTTTTGTTCTTTGCCTGCCAGTCCACAGCTCTGGTACGTGCAGAGTCAAAGCAGAGTAATCAACAGGTTAACCTGCAGCATGGTGGCTTTCAAAAAGACAATTGCATGCCCCTGTCTAGAAGGTTACAGCAATTTTATTCTCCAGGAGTAACATTTCATTCCTGGCTCAGCTGTCTGATTTTCAGCGGAATGACACCTCCAGTCACCTGCAGACACTCAGATGTAAACAAAATTATAAAGGACAGCAGAGTCCAACTTTTTGACAGCTCTGGAATAGTATGTCATGTCGTGTAACTTATCTTGATGCAATGTATAGGAGCATACATAACACTGTTATCTCTCTGTGAAAGTAGGTGCCCAGAAACACAACTTTTGGACATCTCAGGGCTGCAAATCGAAAGTGGCTGCTTTGAAGTGCATGGTGTAACTCAAGTTCTAAATCTTTAGTCACTAGCAGCAAGCAGGTTCCCTTCTTATCAGTCAGAACTCCCACTTTTATCACTAGCCTTTGGTTAAGGCAAGATATTTCTGAGACAAAAAATATGCGTAAAATAAGGGTGACATACACCAAGTTTTCTGCTTTCCTTTTCTGCAAAGAATTCAATGGGCAGCAATGTAATGAAAAGGTAAATCTCTTTTTAACAAAAACTTTCCCCTCCACACATGCATAAGGGTTTCAATTGTGAACTTGGAGATGCAAGTTGTTTCCCTTCCTTCTTCTCCCCATAGGATAGAGGCAAGGTCAGTATTTAAACTCTTGCACATTCATTCCCACTCATGAAGGATCAGAAGACTCTTCTGGAAATTAAGAAAGGAGTAGAGAAAATCAGTCAAACTTTCTGAAGAAGTCTTGTTACCACTGGAAATTTGCTGAGAATGGAAGTTTATTGCTCATAGAATTGCTATGAACGTCAGAAAGTAATGAGACTAACCTTAATCCAGACCATTCTCACTAACTCCCTGGCATCTGTCTTCCTCTTAAATAGCTTTAGTTTTAGCTCAGCTGTCTGCTTAAGGACGCTTAAAGAATGAAGCTGAATTTTTCTTTTTTAAATAGAGAGGCATTAGAATGGGAAACTCTCACTCCTAAGGTATGTAGTTAAAGTAAATCCAAGCAGAAGATGGGATGACTTCTAAAATCAAAATCCAACAGATGAGCCACTTCTTTAGCTACTAAAGCCCAACATGAAATTCATAGGTAGGGCTTCTCAGCTGATGACTAGACTTCCATCAGACTCTTCCCACTTGAAAATCAAGACAACGAATTGTATAAGAGTTCGTGTTTTCCAGGGAATTTGCAGCAGAACTTACTAGGGTTATTGCCAATGAGCCTACAGATTTAGCCTTTATCCCCAGTACTTCAAACTAAAATGAATGACTAAAGATGGAACAAATCGAAACTTGTTGCACCGTGTTATTTGTGGAATTATCTGCCGTTCTCCTGTAACAATCAACTGTGTTTCCAGTAGCTGCAAGTTCACAGGGACTGTTTTTCACTTCCCACTCAATTCCAGTCTTGACAGTAACAACAGAGTCAGCTGAGTCTAAACACTGGTTGGTGAAATCAAGGCATGTGGCTTGCAGGATACTGGTACTATAAGTACTGACCTGTGGGAAGATAAAAGTGACCCAGACACACAGGCTTTGGTGTGTCACCACCCATGCAAATTGAAACCTATGCAATTAGCACAGCTGAAGCCTTTCCACATCACAGCTGCTCACACTTGGGCAGTGCCTCTTCCTGGTCTCATTTCAAAGCAGGACTTCAAGGCCAGGCTGGTTGGGACAACCTTGTGTAGTGGGTGGCATCCCTGCCCACAAGAGAGGTTTGCAATGAGATTATCTTTTAGGCCTCTTCCAACCCAAACTAGTCTATGATTCTGTGCTACCCCAAAGTTAGGCTGGAAAGTGCACAGTGCCAGGAGCACTAGCACTGAGTAGCTGTGGGCACAGCACTGTACCCCAGACAGGGGAAAAGGAAGATCCCCTCCAGCAACTCCCATGCCTTGATATAAGAGGAGGCAGATGCACTTATCCTGATCACCTGGCACACCTGCAATCCTTTTCATGTCTTCTCTTCAGTCTCCACTCTCCACAAAAAAAGATTCGCCTGGAAGGGAGGGGCTCATCTGTTCTTTAGACACCTGAAAGTCAGCTGATTCTGTAAGAGATGAGAGTCCATTCCTGTAGTGATTCATCCCATTCTGAAATAAGTTCAGGGCTTTGACTTCTTGGACACTTAATTCCTCATCCCTCTATCCCCTCACATCTCTGCCCACTCAGAGCACACGAAAATCTCCTGCTGGGCACAGGTGCTCACAATCCCTCACGGGGAATCATGAGAGGGCTGATGCTTGCTCAGGTCCTATCCCAGTGTGGGTCAAGATGCGCCTGATGTGCCTGTGACTTGGGAATTGCTCCTGCATTAGTCACAAAAGGCAAATCCCAAAAGAGAAGGAATAAGACATCCTCTGGTAATGCCTTCATCTTGGCAGGTGGATGAGATGAGTAAGTGTGAATCAGTTTATAGGAAGATCCAACACTATTATTACCTTTGCAGTGATTTCCCAGAAAAATAGCAAATGGAGAGCACAGTTGGTATTTTTGTTCTTTTCCCTCTAGGAATTTCCTTATTGTGAATCAAAAGCAGTGGCAGTCAATCCAATGGTGTTTTTCTTATAATTAATATTTCACAATATGTCCCAGCATGAATTCTTCTTGTTCAGTGTTTACTATAACACACATCACATTAGCTGGAATACAGGCAGTGCAGACACCTGTTTCTTTGCTGATTGTTTTCCAGATACAAGAATAAATTTGTCCATTCAGAGCATTTCAGTGGGACACTGGACAGCACCAACATTATGTGCTTTATGGATAATATATATACAAAGAAAAGATTCATTTGTTTGAATTGCATTCTCTTTGTCTAGCATTTGGGCATGTGAGTCAGGCACATATGCCTTCTGTGGTTCAAAGTAGAAAAATCCTCATTAAGTTACACATGTAATGGCCTCACAAAGTATGTGAGTAATAGACATGAAACCTGTTCAGATATGCTGGCTCAATGATTTCTTTTTTCCCTACGGCATGTGTTGCCCTGTCTCACAATGATTTATTCAAAATATCTATTAATTCAGAGAAAAGAATCTCAAGTGGGATGAAAAGTAAAAAGCTTAAGGTCCCACTGGTGCTAATAAAGCCAAAGCACAAGGAAGCAAATCTTGCATTACCTATATGGCCAACAACCATCACGGAGTGAAAGAACTTAAAGGAACAAGAGCTTGATCCAAATGCTTAAGTTCCTGTTCCCAACCATCCAACTGGATGTTTGATTAACTTCACAGCTAAATAAGGACTGGACATCAGCAGAATCTCAGATGCTCATTTCACACATCAACTCATGCTCAAGTTAATTCCCCTTAGCTGAAATCTCTGCAGAGAGCAAACCATGCTACCAAGGAGAGAGGAGGATTCCAGCAAAGCTTTTGACTCTTAACTCTTATGAATGAAAGCAATGGGTGGGATGTAGGAGAGAGCCTATCCTGCACTCTATTTATCTTTTTTGTTGTGAAAGGTATGACACTATTGCTCAACAAGCATGATACACAGAGTAACACAGAGACTAAAAGCAGAATTCTCATTCAGTAGTCTCAAAACTGTAGCACAATCAGAGTCCAATTTCATGAACACCATCTCACCAGCAAAATGCAGAAAGAAAAGCCTGAATTTGCAAGTAGTCAGGGCAGGAGACTGGGATGCTTTGTATTCCTATGCAGTATCCAAACATAAAGAGAGTAGCACAGATAAGCACACACAGACAGAGCAACAGTGAGCTTTATTTTCTTCCAAGAGTAACTCCAAGCACCAAGCAAGGCAAAGTGATATTTTGTGTTTTGGCTACATATTTTAATGCATGGGTACTGAACCACAAAATTACCTGATTGAAGGGAGAATTAAATCAATACAAGCTTTTGCATTTAAACTTAAAAGTTTACTATTTACCTGCAAATTCATTATTTGCTTAGATGTTGCAAGACACGGTGTGAGCAGAAGTAGCAACCTTTCAAAAATGAAGGCACCGAAGAATTCAAACACTGAAAAGAAATGGAAGAAATAAACAGAAACTCCCATCTTAGATGGACCTAAATGTTTGACTCCTTGTTTCAGCATATGAAACAGATTATGCTAAAAGAAGGAATGAAGAACAATTACCCTTTCCTACCCTTACACCAGAATCCATAAATAAAACACAATTTTATGGGTGCTTACTTCCTCTTCACACTGATTTGTGTTGTGGAACCACTGCTCTTATGCAAATAAAAATTTAAAAAAAACAAATTAAGATAAAACTACTAAGCTGCCTAAGGTGAGTTAATCATTCCATGCTATTTTTCACAGGTTTTTTTTTTTTAAGGCTTTTCTAGCTTTTGAGCAATACTCTTACCATACATTGACTTTCTCTCAATTTAGCAGAACCACAAAAATGATCACCACAATTTGCTAAGAAAACTAAACCTCATAGTGCAAAATTTATACTAAAATTAAAGTGAGAACACATATTCCAAATTCTCCTCTGTGCCATAGTGTTGGCACTTATTTACAAGCATTTCTGTATTCAGTGTCATCTTCAACAAGGAAATAAACCTATATATACTCCACAACACCTAAATGTATTTTGTTCTTCTGTTTCCAAAAGACAATTTGTTTGCATCCAGTCTGTTTGCTAAATCCAGCTCACTGCAGGCATTCCCTAGACAGACCCAACAGAAACTTGCCATGCATGATTAACTGCACCAACCACACCTTCACAGCTATGAGGTTTTCCTAAAATCTATGCATTTTTGAAAATCCTGTTTTGTGACCAGTATCTGAAGTTTGTGACTCAGTTTCTACCCAAATCAACTACCCATGAAACACAACCTTTTAATGTGGGTGAGCAATCCTTCTCCTTCCTTGAAAGAGTAGAGCTCAGAGTTACAAACTGTGCTTTCCTCTTGAAAATCTCAGTCTACAGGAGCTGAATGACTTTTCAAATGTGAAACAAAACTCATTTAGAAAATGGGCAGATTGCCAAGTGAACTGTCAGGAGGTGACAAGAACGTGTGTGACACAGAAGTGCAACCACTGCACTGCAGGAGGAAAACTCTCTGAGCACCTCCAAGGAGCTACTATATTCATCAGACCTCACCAGCAAGCTGTAAAACAGACCAATTGTTACCAATCCGTTTACAATCCTTGTTGCTAATAGAAGCACTTTCAGCTGAAAATCATTTTGCAATTATTTTGTCACCAGGAAGTGTTGCACGCAGCCCCCCTCGTTTTGCTAATGAGAAGGGACTGAGTCACTCAGAATGGGATGACGACAGAATTTGTTTCTTTTCTAAAAGAGAGTTCTACCTCCCAGGTGATTCCTTTTTCCAGACAAAGAATCTGACATGCATTCAGTTGCGAGGGGGTTATATATATTGCTATTAATGTAATGAAAATAACTGTGCATCAGAGCCTGGTAAAGTTTAGCTGAAAATAGTCAATAAATTATTTAGTTCACAAAATGTCATTATGTGTGGGGTTTACTTAATTGAATAGAATAATTTATGGTAAAACCTAGAAAAAAGATCAATGCAGATGGCTTGTGAGAATGATTGAGTTTCAGTGAAGGCAATTTGATTTTTATCCCTCATTATAATAATGTTAAAGGGAAAGCATCAACTTTGGTAAAAATCAATATTTGATGAGTGCCTAGGCCATGAATTTTAACTAGAGGTAGAACTGAGGTAGGAATAGATGTAAATAATTAATAACTTCCATACCCTGAACAAATAACTGTTTTGTTTTAGAACAAATGCCTATTATCCAGACATCCTTCTGTTCTCATAAAAGATAATTTAGTAATGAATGTTTGGTTTTTAAAATTCTTTTTTTTAATTGACAAGTGATCCTTAAAACATTCTTGAAATGTATTTAATCAAGGTTTTTTACAGACAACAGAAGGCTAAAAAATGCAAACGTCTTACTTTTCTAAGAAAAGTAACATATTCCTCATTTTTCCCTTTGACACTAGAAGAATAATTTCTACTTTGCCATCAACAGCTATGACAGCTAGAGAGAGAATGAATAAAAAAACGGTACACACTTCATGAAAAAATAAAATTGTAAATCAAATTTTTACACAACCTTGTACATGGACTTGCAGCTGTTAGTGTTGTGCTATAAAAGCAACCTGTAAAATCTATTTAAAGAGCAATCTTACTGTGAAACACTAGCCATGCAAAGTTTTTTATTTGTGGGGTTTTTTTAAAAGAATGCATGATTGAATTTATATGAATGTAGCATATATCCTTATTTTTGCATTGTAAAATATTTACTGCTCAACTAGACACTAAAAAAACATCTCGGACTTTTCTAATGAACACTTTTTATCTCTGGGGCACCCAAGAAGAGACAGCCTGGGGTCACATCTAGGTGTCCTTCTCCCCAGTATTTTGGGAAACTCCCTCTCCCACTGGCACTGCACAGCACCTCTGCACCTACACGGATTCATCTGAACAGTACTCCTTTAGCTCATGTGAATAAAATGGCTCATCGTGGTGAGGAAGTACACAGGTACCTTCAGAAAGGAGAAAAATGTCCAATTAATATCTATTAGCAATGCAAGGTTCTTCTATTTCTCTTTGAAAGAGGCAGAGGCTCGGGGCAGAAACTGAATACCCAACTGTTGCCTGAAGGGGAGAGAGATTCTCAAGAGGCACCACGAGCAACACACACCTCTACACTCATGAAACAGTGATAAAAAACAATTCAGACTGGCAGCTGGTGGAAAGAAGACCTCTAAGAAGGAAGTACCAGTTTCAAACAGACTGGAATTCCTACTGTGATTGGTTTACTGAATTATACAGAAGTTGCCCTTTTGCTTCTTTTGGTTTTTTTTTTTTTATAGCAGCCAACACAGCTTGACAGATCACACATGTGTGTAATTTCATGGGTCACACACCACTGATATTCATTGGACTCATGGCACTCCATTCCATTGGATCCAGAGCTAGGGCCTGTCGTGAAGAAAACTGACATCCTTCAATAGCATTCCAGGAAAGTAACAATTTGCTTGACCTAAGGATTCAACAAGCCACTGATTTTTTTTTTCCATTAAACTTTTGGTTGAGGTTGAAAGCCCTGACTGCAGTTTTCAAAATGTCATATTAACATCAATTTGTGGAAGAGATTATGGGATGTAAAGATACTGGGAGATAATAAAAGATGGAAACACTACACTTAGAAACGAGGTTGGGAGGCATATTGCTGTCTTTGCTGCAGAATTTATGTAAGACTCTGCTATTTAATGTACTTCAGAAATGTTTACAGTCAACCTGTTAAAGTTTCCTCCTCTCACAGATAAACACTCCATACGTGGGCTTGAAAGGCAGAATTCCTCACAGCAGGGATTATAGGTTAGAATAATAAAGCAACTTCCTGCAAGGCCTGTGAATCTTCTGTTCCACGCTCCACACCTTATGGATATCATCTGCTTTCAACATTTACTTTTAACATACAATTCCTTTCAACGTTCATTTCTCAGCTCAGATTTCTTTGTCATTTGTAGAACCATCCAATGTGGGATTAATGCAGGTACCACAACATTTAGAAGTATAAACCATTTAGGCACAGGTCTTGCTATGTGGGCAAAATGACGCAGGTAATAGCTGGGATAAACCCTATATTTTGTCTTCAGCTAATTTTCTTTGTTTATTCCTAGCATCCTTCTGGCTGCAAGTGGTGTCCCTCCATTTAAAGCAGCCTTTTCTTGTGTTGAACAGTTTCATACCCTGCAAGCAGAGCTCTGCAGGCCGCTGGTTGAGGAAAGGTGCAAACCCCAGGCAAAGTAATTCTATCAGCCAAGGCATGCACTCATTTGCATGGGCTTATGCTCCAAGCCACTTCACAGAAATCAATTCACACCTCTGTTATTCACCTGAATAAGAACTGAGAAAATTAAAGTGTTGGAAAACTGAAGCTAAAATTTACCTCTGAATTTGCTGATTCAAAGGTTTGATACCTTCTGTTGTTTCACACCAGGTCCAAAGTCCATTTCTTTTCAGTGGCATTGAAGAGAAAAGAAGGGGTAGGCAATAGATACATTAAATTTTTCCAGATTTAGCTCAAGAATTCAGTCAGAACACCAGAATGTTTTTTTTTTACCTTGTCTAAAGCCAATTACGTCACCTAACCAGCACAGAAGACTCCTGAGTGTGGAAGGAAGGAGTATATTTTGGAACTATAAGCTTTCTATTATTTATGCTTCTTTTGGACAGAGCAGAGCTCAAGTTTGGAGGGTCCTCTGCCTCTTCTGTTGTCTGCCCCAAGGTGCATCCTATCTAGAGCCCTGCAATGTGGAGCTCTCCTTCTGTAGCTCCAAGTCACTGGGAAGAAGGAATAAAGCTCTGCCTGGACTCATACAGCACTTCAACGTTTTTTTTCTTGCGAAAAAAAGCAATGAGGAAATATCAGCTGTGCAGAACAGCCTGCAGAAACCTACCTACGAAGTTTCCTTGTTCCTTCCTGATTTTAACACCCTCTGTAAATTTTTGTGTCATCAAAGATAGTAATACCAATTTTAATGCCACTCTAACAAAGTGTAAAATAGGTCTGTCTTGATCAGTTTCCCTCCAGAAGGATCCCAAGGCAGCAGAATATCGATCTCAGACTTGTAATGCTTCAGCTCTGAGTGGCACAAGCAAAGCCCCACAATTTTATGCATTTGAAGCACATATGGACAGTCATTGCTCTGTCCTAGAAATATTCAGGCTGCCTGAAATATCCAGCATGGGGTACAGCCATGAGCAGAAAAGTAAGCAAGCTCAGAAAGCAATGTGATTTTTCATCATGACTTGAGATAACTCTTCCAGAGTGTACCATGTTGTGATACAGCACTGCAAAAGTTAGATATATGCTCTAAAATAATTACCTTAAGGAAACCCTAACTTCTACCAGAGCCATTTTCGGACCTGGGATGCTTGAGAGCTGTGTAACCCATTCATCACCAGTCCTGAGCCAAGCACAGCTCAGATAGGGCAGAGCATCTGCTGGATGTGCTGCCTTAGATTCTCTTGCAAAGCACAAAACATAAATCAGATGGAAGGAAAAATGATTGCTCCTCAAGATTTTATACCAGCAAAATACAAGGCTGAAATCTGTGAACAGGTTGAGCCTGAATTTATAGTTAGAGAAATGAGTAGTGATGCCTTAAATGGCTACCTAGAAACAGAGACTAGACAGGAATAAAGGAATAAAGGAGGTATTTATTTGAAAGGCCTTCAGATGTACACTTTGGGCTCCAGAGGGTCCTGCCCCAGTGGATTCCAAAGTGGATGAGAGGTCACAAGTTCTTTACACTTTGATATTAGCATAAATTCCCCAAGCAGAACCCAGCCAATGATGGAATTTCCCCAAGCTTGCCCCCTTCTCCCCAAGATGAAGGTTTACAGTTCTTGATCTGGGTGTCCTTGGAGAGCGAGCTGGAGAGGTTTTGTTATGTCTATCTTAGCATAGAGAACAGCACTTAACGAGCTACAGGAAACTTCAGAGTTACACTAGCAGTACAGGATTTGAAAAATATAAAATTTAAAACCTAAGGCATCAGTAGAGCTAAAATTTTAGCTGTGATGAACCTCCTTATGGCATTAAACACATCTAACTGCTCTCATACGTGCACAGCCGCTCTCACTCTGAGCGTGTCACACATTTCATCTGTGCCAATCACCCCAGTACATGAGCCAATCATGCAAATATTACCAGGTTTCTCAGCTAATGAAAAAGAGATCATAAACTGTCATTTCTTCCTAAGAATGAATAAAAAAACCTAAATATATTTATAATTTTACTTTGCGAATAAGACTAGAAAAAAAAATGGTTTTTCAGTTTATCTTTTCCTTAACAATTGATATGAGACAATGCCCACTTTGCCACAAGTAGCACAAAAGATAGCTTTTCCTGCAAGAGAGTCAAAGAATTATGGGTTTCTCTGTGTTGTTGCACGACTACAGTGCTGATGATGAAGTGTACAGCATTTTAACAGGAGGTCATGGATTATAAACCAGTTTCATAAGCAAGTCTTCACCTCAGTCTTTCTCTATTGGAAGCTGCACTCCACCGTATCCCATCACAACCTTTCAGGAGACTGAAGAGTTAAAGAGGTTCCTAATTCATATTGCAGTCAGAATTCCCTTTTCTGATCAGAAAAATTAGATCTTAAGGCAGATATTCGGAAACACTTTTTCAAGCCAAGGAAGAATCTTACAGGCTGTGGTTCAATTTCTTTATGGAAAGAATGCTCCAACAAACTTTTTTTTTTTCTATTGACCACAGAAGAAAACCTAAGACAGAAAATTCTCCTGGATGACTTTTACAAATATATTGCCAGTTCCACAAACACAAGACTTCTGAAATTTCCATTAGTGTCCACATATATTTAGAAATATGTCCAAAACAACATTTACTCAACCTGTTGTCCAACACACATTTTGAGTGCCCTGGCTTGGTGTGCTATTATTAATTAACTTAACACCCTGTTTGGAAGTCCTCCAAGCAATCTTAAATAGGACTACAAATTCTGATCTGCGTAAGTCTGCAAACTTGAAGTCTCAAAAGGATTTAACTGCTATGATTTTACTAATCTTATTAATAACTCATGATGAATTTATGCCCATTAAGCCAGAAGTTGCAGGAAGTACAATTAAAAATTCTGAGTATATGATACAACCTGAATATATTATTTAAGCACCCATTCCAATCACTGGCCACAGTATAAATCATACAACATGAAAAATACATCATAAACAGCTTTAAAAAAATTCAAATATCCAGGGAAAAAAAAATCCCTCAGAAAAAGCCTCAGGAGATAGTTTATTGTACAAATAAAACTCTTGCAAATCACTGATGTTTTCTATTAAACATCAAAGCTTATTCAGTGTATAATTTCTAATTTTTACATTAAAGTTTGCATAGATTTCATACCAGGAAATTTTTTGAGGAAATGGCATAACCTCACACTTCCCCCAATTTTCCTTCTTCATGGTGATTTTAAAAATAGTTTTATATTTCTTATTGATGATAGAAGGGTATACTGCCCTTTTTTCTCCCTTTTTCTTTTTTTGTTTTATCAGCTTCACATAATGTTCCTTTCAACTAACCTAGAAAAAAGTCTGGGCATATCCCAAGAAATAATCTAAATCATAGATCTCATAAGAGTAATGCCATACTTTACCTCAAGCAACGCCACATGCAAACGTGGACATCTGATTGACAACCATATTAATTTTTAATGCCAGTATTTTCAGTTCTAGCTCTTACACAAGACATTTTGATTATAATATACTGTTCAGTAAAGGCACTTGTCACTCAAAGGGACAGAAAAACACACACAAGAAGATGGAGTAGGCACACCGAGAATACAGCAAAGTGAAAACATCATTTGGAATGGCCATTTCATCTCTCAGTATGGATCACCACAGAAGCCAAGATGTGAAGCTGAGCTGGCAAAACAACTACAGTGCCATTCAGAGAACAACAATGATGATTTGTTCCAATAAAAACCAAAGACACAAGAAGAAAATTATGCAGGACTCTAGTGGTGACAAGGGTCCTCAGCCCTTTTTCTTTAAGTCCTGGTTTTGTAATTAATGGCATTTTAAACAAGCTGCAATATTCTATTAAGTGGATTTAACACTGTATAGACTTTATTTTATGTAGTAGAGACTGTATGCAGTCTATGTTACATGCACATGCCATCCAAATATTTGTCAATTTTATGTTTCGAGATAACTTCGCATGATGATCTTGACTGAGATTTTCAGAAGCAGCTTGAAGATCACAATCTTAATATGCTGCTGTGGTTTACTTTTCGGTTCTCTCGGGGCATATTTTATACAAAATGTCACAGAAAGCCTTACCAGCTCACCCGTTGCAAGGTCAAGAAACATTTAAGCATGCAAGTGTGGGAAGCAGTACTGCCCTCAGTTCATTTCCCTGCAAGAAGTAATAAATAGAATTTTTTTTCCTGGCAGAGAAGTTACAAGACCTTATTGAACAGCTAGAAATTAAAAAATCAACAACAATTCTCACTCATCTCATCCACACCTGAATTGTACTGTAGACTGAAGTGCCACAGCTCTACTCACTACATTCAAATTGCTTTCAGCCAATGACCCACTTAAAGAATTTTTATCCTATTGCCTTTAGAACAACTCTCCCAAGTCAAACTTATTCTGCTGCAGATAGGCTTTTGTGTTGAAAGGCATTTTCTGAAGTAGCATTTATCAAAACCGAAACAAATGATAGGACAATCTAATCAAAACACTGAAATGACTGCCTGATTGTATTTTAAAAATCATAACCTAATTAGAACCGAATTGATTTTTCCGTTAGCATGAAATTAAAACTAATTTCCCTGCACAATATTTACTCTAATATTCCCCAGATGCAAATACAGACTCATAAAACATTTCATAAAAAAGGTTTTATAATTGTTTCCTGATTTTTGTCATTACATCATCAATTGCATTTATCTTTCTAAACTATCCTTCTTGTTGTCTCTCTGAAAAATGCATTAACAAAGGGAGAGATGATGAAACATCACTGAAATTCTTTAACTGCTCCGATACCATGGGCAGATAAAGAGGTATTTTTCAGAGGATACAGTCTTTCATTTCCTTTCCTAGCCAAACCTGCTACTGAGATGACTTCTAAATTAATGTTACAGTCAAGCTGATAGACAGCAAAAGGTGGCAGACACTCCCCATTCAATTTCTTTCAAAGAAATAGGCTAGAAAAGTAGATTTGTTGCCAAAAGAAATTCCTCTGTCATCCTTCAACATATTCACAGTTTTCTCATTCAGTGTCACGTCTGCTGCCCTAGGCTCTTCCTTTCTCTTTGCCACCGAAAAAGTTCCTGAATTCCTGCAGCGTATGGCGTTTTGTACACTGGGAAATTGAGCACTGAGACACTACCTCACTCTAGCCCAGACACAATCAGATTTATAGGACTCTAATTTCATTTGCTACGATGGCTGCCTTAATGAGGAACGTATGTTTCTGTCCAGCCAGGGCTACTCCTAATGCAATATACTCTTGACCTTGAACATTCATTGGGTCCATCTGACCACTGGCCAATCCTGGGGAGTCCATCCCCTTTAAAGCCAAGACAATGAACAAAGAGTGTTGTATAAATATCAGGAATATAAAGGACATTCGATCATCTAATTGCCTGAGGAAGAAAATTAATTACAGAATATCCACCTCTCAACCCTTTCAGATTTACACACCTATGTATGAAGCACACCACTTTCTGCAAAGAGTGGTTCCCAAGCAAATGACTCTGCTGCAACACTACTGCTGAATGTCTTCCCAGTTCCTCACTATTTCAGTGGAACATGCAGCATTCAAAAGGAAAGTTAAATCCCAGAAAACTCCGGCTTGCCCTCCTTTCAGGAGAGACCTTCTCTTGTCATTGAGAGCAGCAGATGCTGACTTTCCTGTATATAAACCATTGATTTGTAAAGGCACATTTCCTCACAACAAAGGAGACCATATTGTGTCCTTTGTTCTAACACACAGAATAAAACCATCCCTTCTGATTAGAAGAGTTCACACACATCCTTATAATAAAAGTGTGATGGCAGCATCTCCCAAGGCAAGCTTGGTGAGACACCCTCGTGGCAGAGACACTTTAATGCACTTGGACCACAGAATCTCTGGAGAGAAGCTGGTAAGATTTTTGCTGCATAAGGATATAGTTTATCAAGAAGGAAGGTCTTTGAGAGACATTTGTCTACTTGCTGCAATACTAATAAGAAATAAACTGAGTCAAGGTCTTGGGAACTTTGATTTCGGTTCACATTCCTGTCACAGACCTCACAGAAATCATTTCTTTCCTCTATGACTCAACTCCCTGAATGTAAAATGAGGTTAATGGTATTTTTATCATATCCTTTGTCTGATTCATCTACTCAGAATTCAGGGTGCAGGGGGGCTATGTGAGGATCTCAGTTCATAATTTTACAGTAGCCACTGTAACAAGGACAAAACTCTTATTAGGGTGTCTGTTCTCCCCTGCCACCTATATAAACATGATAAATCATCTACTATTAATCATCAAGGCTAATAAAATTAGTACCTCACCAAATGGTGAAAACAGAGAACAATTCCAGTAATATCCCTGTCATTTATCAAAAGTTTTTAAAAAACCAATAACAAGACCACCAAACCAAGAAAAAGTCAGGACTCTGTTGGTGGAGGAACATGTAGCTGACTGATCCAAGGAAAACCTTCCACAACACTTTGTGAATGTCACAGATGGGTAAGTTCCTTTTCTGACTCTCTGCTTTTATATTTGCTCTCTGTAATTTCTTGAAGGAATTGATGAAAGATTACAATTTACCATGGAATTATTATGCCAGGGATATTTTCATTATTATTTTCTCTTTTGAAGGGGGTTCTGCAGCATATAGGCACAAGGAGGCTTGTGCAGAGAGCTAAAGACAAACATATTTTAAAAATAATGACCACACAATGAAGGAATTGGAATATGTATATCTCCCACTTTAGCAAATCCTGTTGTGAGGAAATGATCCCTCTTGAACCAAGCTAAACAGGGCGAATAAATTCAGGGAGCAAGGTCCTCCCCCTCTTTCTCTTCAAAAGAGATGGCAGATGCTACTACCTAGACTAGCCAGTCTTTTTAAAAAGAAAAAAAAAATTAAAATCCTGTAATGATAACAAGTACTCAAGCCTACTCACCTGCTTTGGGAACTTAGTGGCACGTGTGCGCTTCACTGCAAAATGCCACTTAGATATGTACTCCTGGCATTTAGCCAGCGAAGGGCTACATATTTCTCCCTCATTGTACGAATTTTCTCATTTTGATGGTACTGTTTGGCAGGCCATTAACAGAGCCTTGTTTATAATCTTTTTTTGCATTTATAGCATGGTGTACAAAGCAAAGCTAACATGTATTTTCCCATGTCTTTAACAGCAACTTACCACCCAGCACTGACATCTGCAGCAAATTCTCTTTGTGAGTGCTCTGAACCATGTCTCACAGGTCTATGCAAAATGCACGTCCAGTGAAAAGTAGTCCCCAAGAAATAAATCATCAGTTTTAAAATGTATATTGGAATCCAGCACCACAATGTAACAGTGACATCCTGGGTAAAAACAGCATTATTTAAAATCCTTTGTCAATAATACCTGCTAATCACACACTCTAGTCTTGTACTACATTAAACCCATTGCACTGTGCCTGTTTACCCACAATGACTATCACAAAGATAATCCCTTTTTCATGAAATATATTATTAAAAGAAACACTGGAATCCAAGTGTTTGAAATTAAGCTCATGTCTAGAAACCACATGCAAGAATAACACAGCAGAAATTTATTACAAAAGCTTAGATATTCTTGAACAGACAAATGTACCTAAAAATCAGCAAAGGCAATCCAGCAAGACCACAAAGTGTGATGCGTGTGCTCAAAGAATAGTCTGTGATCCAGCAATGGGAAGAATAAGAGACTTCAATTAATGGAAGCTCAGCTGAGATACAGACTCTGCATATTCTCTCCAAAACCAAAAAATGCTGGTGAGTGACATGGAGACAGAAGGCAAAGCTGACCTTCTTCTGTGTTTGCATCTTGCTCTTCTGCTTAGGCATTAAAACCAAACCAAACCAAAAAAAAAAAGGAACAGAGTCTGTTCCCGTGTTTCCAACTAAAATTGTGTGCAATTGACTGCAGCAAGGCATTAGAGAACACAAACCCAAAAACACTAGTACACATGAAAACTTAGATATCAAGCTTTTCCCACTTCAGGAAACCTATAAAAATTATAATACATGGGGTTTTGTCACTGCCATCTCTCAACAATTTGAAGCGTTTATTATATACCAGATGTCATGCGAAGGAATTGGGTTTCAAAGTGACATAAGAGATTTTGGAACAGCGTGAATTCTAGGACAACATATTGTGTGTGTCTATCTCTATCTGTCATGGTAATGATAAGAAAGGGCAGGAATGCAGAGGCACTTGCTCCTCTCCAAATATAATCACCATGCTCAGAAATTCCTAAATAACAGCCTCGACTCACTTGTTGGGGTGAGCAGAAATGGTAATCCTTGGCTGGCCTAAATTAGCTCGAGACCACCACATAGGAAACCTGTCAGGGAGGAAGCTGACAGCTCCAGACAGCCAGGCTGGGTGTCTCATCTTACATATTCATCACCCCAGGTACCGCTCGACATCCCAGGCAACAACTGCGCGCAAGGACGCAGCACGCGAAGGAGCTCGCGGGCGGCGAGGAACCCTGGGCACTCACTGAGTGAGGAGGGGGATGCTCAGAGAAGGACAGGCAGTGTGAAATTAGGAAATTAAGGAGCCCCGTGAGCAGATGAAGTAAATATTTGAGAGATTTTTAAGGAAATCCAGGTGCATTTTTTAATTTGCACAAGTTAATACTTTCAGGGGGTAAGGATACCATAAAATAAATGAGTGCACACTGCTTGGGGTCTCCCTCTTGGAAAATGACAAAGATCAAAGACTCCCTGCCTATTTTCTCTCTGAAAAATTGAAAATTAATTGCCTGAATTCACATACCAGTTTATTCAACTCCTGCCTTGTCCTGTCCTACAATTTGCATTGACTGACAGATACTTTTAAAATGCTAACATAAATAGCTGGCCTAATACTCCATGTCAGGGTATATTTTAATTGGTAAAAAGCAATCATCATTTTTGTTGCAGTAGGGTCATTTTCTGAATGTCAGATATCAAATTAAAACGAAAGGATAAGGTCTCTATCAAAAAAGTTGTATATGCACAGCCAGCAAGATATAAGGTAGAGAATAAAATCCATCAGACTGAAGAGCAAACTCAATCCATAGTGAGGACAATGGCATCCAAAGTGTTCCTTATCTGCGTTAAAAATTAAGAAAAAGAAGAAAAAGAAAGATAAAAGGCCGGGATTAAATCTATAGCACTGAGGTTGTAACATGTATACTGTAGGTATACAGATGCTCACAGCTCCACCTATGCTGCCAAAGCTGAGCATTTGACAGTAACCCCTAATTAGTCATAGCTGTGGCTGTCAACAGCAGAGGCAAACTCAAACAACTCTGGGTGGTGTCTAGGTTGCCTGCCCACCCCTCACACAACTCATCTCAATTAGACCTCCACCTGTATTAAAATGCACAATGATTTATTATGTTACATAAAGGTGAGTGTGAAATACGAAGCCTAGGGGTGCTGCTGCTTATTGTTTTCAAACAATAAAGAAATGGCCTGTGTAGAGGCTGTGCCTACCCACTCTTTGGCTGCCCTGTGATTAGCTAATTAAGTTTCATGAACATGCAAATTCTAAACATTGCAGTGGATTTACTACTTTCCTTTCAGTTCAGTGCTGCAAAAATAGACCTGGGTTTCCATAAGGAAAAGGTGAAACACCTCTGTGGTTTTGGATGACAAATCATATATATATATAGCACTTATCAAAGGGGTGCAATTTGTGCCTGTCAGCATCCTGCCTTCATTACCATCTTTCAGAGCTTACCTGGAGCAAAGTCATGTCCAGGGCTTCAGACAATCGTCCAACATTCCTGTGAAAACTAGAATTGTCTGAGGGAGCTGTGGCCCCTGCTTTGTGGTACAAAATCTAGTAACTCCCTCAGACCATGATTCAAAGCTTCAGAGTCAGAAATCACTCACTCCCTTCCCAGGAGTTCTCCCTTTAACAGCTCCGTTGCCAAGAAGTTACAGAAGGTGTCCTGGAGCCTGAGGGTTAAAACACTGGATATTCTTGTTACCCATAAATACCCAATCATTTGAAAATCTCACTGCCACTGTGTGAATAATGGATTTTTGCTCAGAACAAGAACTTAAAGGAAAAAAGAGACCGATGCTTCAAGGTGACCTTAAACCTTTTTTTTTATCTCTTGGTTTATTTTAAAAAATTTTATATAGCCCTAAATTTGACTTATTAGCCTTGAAGAATTCTATGCAAGCACACCTTCAAAACAGAACCAAAATATTTCCTTTTGAAAGTACTGAAATCAGCTACTGTTATTCTCCCTTTTTTCTTGTAGCTAAAGAATATGTTTAGATTTGGCCTGAGTTTGAGCCGCCAAACTGTTCCCAGTGAATTTACTCCTCAAAATCTGTTTTGCTTATCTCTAATCCTAAAAGATTCTCAATTCCATGATATTCAATCTTCCAAGTTCACATGGTAACTATAAGGGGGTGTTTGTTCTCTTTCAGCAAAATCAGCTTCTCAAAGTTTCCACTACCTACAAAACACATTTTTTTTCTTTTTTTCCTGTCTATCAGATCAACTTCTTGTTATTCTGTTCCACTTAGGGCCGAGTGAGCATTGCTGTCAGGAGAAAAGATCGTTAAACAAATTACAGTGATGTGTATAGATTATACCCATGTACATGGTCTTGTTTAAAAAAATAATAATAGTAATAGATAATCCTGAGAAATGGTGAGAGTAATTTCTGACCAATTTCAAAATGCCATCTTTATCAAAATTCTACCTACAGTGAGTGAAATCAATATATGGATGTTGCTGTAAAATTAATGAGCTTTTCAATAGCCTGTTTTGAGCTTTTTTTTAAATTGCAAATCATCTCTAATTTTTCTTTCCTGAATTGTGTAGACACTTGCAATGGTTGACTAATGCTGCACAAGAAAAATCTGCTGGAGGATTTGTTCCCTGTAATGATCTCCACCAGGCATATATTCTTTTTTCTCCGCACAGATAGACATCAAAATTAAGTACATTGGCTTAATTCAGTTGCCATTGTAAGCTCAAATGGGATACAAAGTGAAATCAATATTAGTGAAATAGATCAGACCAGAATTGGAAGGTAATATAATTAGGTTGGCTTTGCTATACTTTGTAATGCTTATCTGTAGTATTTTACCAAACAGAATATGGGTATCTATTTTCTGAAACCATAGGAGGTTTTCAATGCTGTATTGTCCTTATTTATTTCACTTTGAGCGAGCACTTCAGAAAGACCTGCCTGTCCATCTCTGTGGGATTTTGGGCTGACGTATCTCCCCGAGTGATCTGAATTTTGTGCATACGAGGGAGATCTACTTAAGCGAAAGCATTAAGAGTTGATTTAATAGCACAACACAGAGAAAGCTTTATGTGTTCTGTTGGTAGGAAATGTGCACTTTATCGCTGAGTACAAAGCATTTCACTGTGCTGCAGTCTCAGAGCACAGAAATTAAAAACAAGGGATTTTGCACCTCTATGTCACAGACTTGACTCCAGCCCCACCAAAACTTTCCCCCTCAGCTGGGCAGCTTTACTGTGCATCCTTAAGACAGAGATGCAGAGTGGGATAACATCTCTCCAAGGCTCCCAGATTAGGTAGCTCTCCTGCAGGATTTGTTTGCTCTACTCTTCTTGGGCTGAGCTGAGGTGCAGGGCCAAGTCTCAGCTCCTGCACATAGGCTGTCTCCAGGTTAAAATGTTATTTCTGAGCAATCAAATGAAAGCCTTGGGTTCCTTCCATGCCTCTGAAGCACAAATCTTCCTCCAAAGAAAGGGAAATTATTCCCAAAACCCAAAGTATACTTAAAGAATGATTAAAGATACTTAATAATTTAATTAGCTTGGAACAGTAAAGATTTAGTGGAGGAAAAAATTCTTTCTAAAGATGATATTAAGATGCTACATAAACTGTGGCAATACACACTTTTTGTTTAATAGAAAAATGTATTAAAGGTTTTAATAGAAAGAAACTCAAACAATATTCAGATTTTGTCCTGAATATGAGTTTGATGTCCTCCAAAAGACCTGCTGGATATGCAATGAGAGCTTTATCTTACCAAGACTGAGACATGTCACGTCAGGACACAACCCCTGTAACATGGTAGAGGAATACACCACCCTTAGGTCATACCACCACTGAATTCCCACTATTCTCACGTCTTGTCCAAGGTGCCACATGAGATTGGGATTTAATGTAGCCTGACGAGCCTTCTTCTAGTGAAGAGGTGGCCAGGGAAGAAAGCATTCCTTCTTTCCCCACTTCTGAGATTGATGATGAAGCCCCAGGCTTTTTAGTCAAAATTTGCTTTCAGGAATTCAGCATTCACTCTCCTGAACCCTGGGATTTTGTCCCCTCACTAGCTTGCTTACAGCAAAAAGTTGTTTGTTTTTTTTTTTTTTTTTTTTTAAATCCTTATCATTAACAGATGGAAAAAGAGGAAAAGTTACTTTCTGGGCCGCTCTCTCTTCAAGGCTAGCTTTGACTATTTTATCTCCTTGGACCATAACTTTTGATCTCAGAACTGAGTTTAATGACAGAGTACAAAATAAGAAGGCATGTAATAGCCAGGATAAAACCAAACACACCCAGTATTCCCAAGGAATGGGAAAGCGAAGCAGGTTTCACACAAGGCATAAAACCACTGCAAAACAGATTAGAGGAACCTCTCAAAAGGCTGGAATTTATGGCCAATAACCTGATGCTGAAAAATCTGGAGCCGTGAAAGCAAATCTGGCAGCAAAGGACAAAGCCTGTTTTCCCCAACCCAGCCCTGGTGTCGCAATAGCAATGACCTCCTTGGGTGGGGGAAGCAGCACAGCAGCAACAGCCAGCAATGAAGGGCAGCACTGCAGGGACACTGGTGCCATCGCAGGGACAAAAGGGCCAGGAGGAATGGGGAAATTAGTATATGAAAATAAAATAACGGAAATCACTTGTAATCAGATTTTTATCTCATTTAGGATTGCCTGTTCATTTTTCTACTCTGCTACCCACTTTCACAGGTAAAATAAGCCAGAAATCAAAATTACAGTAATGCCTCGCAGATTTATCATAATTCTAACGTTCCCATCTGATTGAGAGGATGCCACAAATTTCAGTGTATGTCAAGGATCTCATTTGTAGAGATAGATCATAGACTATGAGGAAAAATAAGATTTCCTCCTTTTGAAGTAAATTAAATAGAGTAAATCAGATCAAGTATAACATCAATAAAATATATACTCTCATATTTTAATCACTGGTAAACAGGCTCATGTGCAGAATATGTCACACCTGTCATACATCCTACCATCCCAGACAGAGATCTGTATTGTATAACAACTCCTCAGATTTGCTTTAGTGACATGCAGCTTTTGCTTTTAGGTGACATGAAGCTAATGCTGAAGGTTCTACCATCTTTCAAATCTACTTAAATGATTGACTACACAGATGTGATCCAGGTGAGTAAAGAAGGGTGATTTGGTTACTATCAACTACAACATATATTTCATTTGAGGTGGCTTGACCAGCTTTAGCTGAATTTCCTTCTAGGTCACAAAAAAACCCACCAACTGAAATTTCACTGGAATTGACAGTTCTTAAAAGAGTAAAAAAACTCATAAAGCCAGTCAATTGAAGTATCAACAAGAGAGTAAATTCACAAAATATCATTCACCACAGTACATAGCACTGTGTAGAAGTGTAAAAGCATTAAGCTAAACAGCACCATTTAACATTTATAGCTTTATTTTAAAAAGAAAAATCTGAAAAAGGTTAAACATCAAAATATTAATATTTGCAAATATAGCTTCATGTAATGAGAAACAATATTTGAAGTGCTGTTGTTTTATTATTTTTAAAATATTTCATGCCATGAGAGAAAAAGAAACAGAACTGACTGCCCAGGCCCAAGATGGCCAATCAGGTCATGAGAAAACTCATGCTCGTTATTTGTTTGAAAGATTTTTCCATTTCTCTTCATACTAAGAGCCAGTCTAGACTCAAGAAACTATCCTGACGAATCAAATTCTCTCAAAACCCAAAACAAATGCCTTGAAAAGCATTCTGATTATATTATCAGAGCCCTGGAACATACCCTCAGCCTCTTCCTGGGTGCAAGCAGGAAAGTACAACTTCACTAAGGAAAATGGTTTATAATCATGGAAATAATCTCATTCTCCTCCATCATAAAAAGGTAAAATACTTTCCTTCCCCTTGCTACTCTGTTCAGCAGACTGATCCAGAACCACACTATTTTGGCAGTTAGAGACTGCACTCCACCCTAAAAATGTTCTTATTCCTTCCAGGTGCTTTGCCCTGATGCTGTAATAGGTAGCACAGATCTACTAAGCCAGATTCCTGTTGGCAGGCTAAACAATGCTCCTTCAGTAAAATAAATGCTTTTCCCCCTTTGGATAACCTAGGGGTCCTTCCTAACAGCTGGTCCAGATTGAGTTTACTTTCTTCGTCCCTGTTTTTATTCTCAAAATCATTTTCCCCAACATGTCCCCAAATGGCACTTTACTGAATGCCACAGAAGAAAATATTGCATTTTTTTTTGTCTAGAAACTGTCTGTTTAGGCAAGAAACACCATTATGTTAGTCTGGTAAAAATCTGTCTGTGATAAACCAATGATAGATTTTATTCCATTTCCAATTTACCTTCAAGTATTCAAATATTTTTGCTTTCAATCTATAGTATAGTATACTCTGTCACCATTTCTTCAGGTTATGTATCAGATTTGGTATTTATCTTCTCACTGTTAGATGTCTTCAATAGAAATCCTTGCTGTCAAAATCTCCAATTTATGAAGCTATCTCTTTCAAAGGTTGAGGTGGAGATTATTTGAGTCCTCAGACTTGAGCATATGGAGCACCTGCAACTGCCTTCAACACACATAACATTTCCACTTTGGGAACACTCGTCTCTGAGTGCATGGTCAGTACTGTCATCCTGCCTGAAATAATGATGTCAAGTACACATGTAATTCCAGGACCATCTCTAAATCTTTTCTAACATTCCCACTGCCTAGGTGCCTCCTTTACCAACACTTAGTGTCCTGTGTGAGTTGTGTGAGTTAGAAATTTATGAATCTTGTTCCACAAATGTAGAGAGCTTCCTTTCTTATTACCCAGGTGCCTAGAAGACCAGACCTTACACTTTCCTAAAGAATCCAGTTGTGGTATCTTACACTAACCCAGTTTCAGACCATTTGATGTATCAGGGTTATTTTGAGGCCATAAGGTTACTTTGGCATCAAGTTTATCATGTAATGTTTTAATTTAACAGCCAAAACAAATGGCTCAGTTTGTCTTTTGTACTAATTATTATCTTTCAACAAACTTACCTTACACAGAAACTCTATCTAAGGTACTGCAAAAGAGCAGTTTAAACTACACAGTTGCACACCACAATTCCTTTATCACAGTAACATCCTATTCCAGCTCTTATGTGAAAGGTCATTAATAATTATTGTTTATTGTTGGATTCAAACTCCAAAAAGGATTTCGTAATGAAAAAAAAATTATTAAAGAATGGATATGAATATGAATAAAAATAAATCCTTCAATGTAGTGAAAGTCAAACATAGATTTCTGTCTGTTTATTACACAAACCCAACTGGGCTTGAAGATAGTAAGTATTGGGAGAAAAAAATCATGAATAAAATTTGGCTCCCATCTTGAAGGAATCTCAGCTCAGCAAAAAATCAGTTTTTCCAACCCTGAGTATTGCTGTGTTTTTATAGCTCTTACACCACCAGAACATGAGGGCACAGATCATACCTGAAAGTGAAGCCGTTCTTGGTAATTATGTTTAGTCAGAGCAGCTAACTTTAAATCCTCCCCTTTGAAATTCTTTTCCACATGACAGTAGTGAAAAATAATGTACAGCAATGTGCATTAATCATGTATGCACAAGCCTGAGTCAAAAATCACAGACCCATTGAGTGAAGCCTTGTGCAAACATATGAAAAGACAAGTGATGGAATCACGGCATTTTAGAAATCAGTGTGTGGTCTGCGTTTGATTTAACCTGGATCAGGCTGCTAAGGATTACACTCATTCCAGACCAAAATGTAAGAAGTCATTGCAAGATAAAGTCAGCATGCAGAAAAGGCAAAAAGGGTGATGATAAATGTCCCATGAGAATTGGAATTAATGATGCTTTATTTTCAATTCATTTGTTCCTCATGAATGACTGATTTATTTGGGTTCTTTAAAATTCATTTAACTGAAGTAACAATATGAGATCCCCATGACTTCAATTTTAACATCAGAAGCTTATCTTTATTTAAATTCCCCCTTGGGCAAGAGGTGTTCTGAGCTGCAGTCTGCCCCAAGCCACACACACAGTCCTTGACCAGGAATCTGAGCACTCTGTTCTTCCCAAGTGGCCAGCTGGAAGCCAGCAATTAGGGAGTGAACTGACCAAATGATTGGTGCAGGATGAACTAATGATTTTGGAGGTAAAATGTTGTTCTTGATTTTCATAAAAATTCAGTACTTTGCGGCTTCCTATTATCCTTTGGTATTTTGTTGAAATAATACCACAGGTTCAAACGTTTATGAGAGAATTGGGGAACATGCATTTATATTAACAGGATGACTTCCCACACCTCATTTCCACAGTTGAACTGAATAAACATTGGTTTACTTGCCCCAGGTGGCCAAAAAAATTTTAGAGAAATACCTACTCACTAGACTGTGCAGCCTTACTCCAACTGCTTTGCACATAAAAAAATCCCAGGTAATTTTATGAACATGGAAACAAGACCAATAAACAATACTAACACCTATGCCACCTCATTATGAGCTTGCATTAATGTCACTCAAAAACACCTTAGCGGGAAGCAACTTAAACAACACTTAATCTGAATCAAGACACAAGTATCCCAAAGGAAAGGACTGGACTTTTTAACTCTCCTACACAGCATACAAGCTGAGGATCATTTTAGATGCAAGTCTCACAAAAATTAAGTGCAAACAAGACATATTTCTGAGTATATAATGGCACATTAAAAACAGTCTAAAGATACCAACTATACAGAGTATGAATAATATGCTGACAAGCTTGTGAAAGAGTGATGTTCTTTGAGCTCATCATTGCATACTTGAATAGGGTATGAATATTTTATATTCCTGCTAACTGTCATAAAGCAAGTTGAGCTGTTTGTACTAGAAAGGTGTTCACATAGCAGTACTATTCATGTTTATAGTTATCCTGCAAATGTCAGCAAAACGTTTCCTTCTTGTAAGCATCCTCCTCTCCCTCCCTCTCTCTTTTCAATTCATACATAAAGTTATTCAAAAGGACCACACAGCAGCAGGTTGAAAAAAGATAAAAGGGGTTTCTGGGTATCCAGCCTAGGGAGGAGACAAACAGAACCTTATAATACAATAATCCAACACCCACAGCATGCAGCAAGTTACCTACCACAAACATCTGCAAGAAAAGGCCCTTGCTAGATGTGGATTAGAGACGGGGCAGGACGGAAGGAGGATAAACAACATATAGATCTAGACAGAGTCCATCAGATCTGCAGAAACTAATAGGCAATGTGAAAATTACCCCTAAAGAAAGCAGTCCTATTAACTTTCATCCCAAATGATCACAGCACTGTTTGATAAAAATATCTACAAGAGCTGACGCATCAAGGTTGCTAATGTTTTTTCTTCAGGAACTCTCTTATCACTTGCTATCAAGAGAAAAAACAGACTGGATTCAAAAGCAAGTAGCATTCAACTATAAATTAGCTTCTATGAATTAGCAGGTAGCTAATTTATAAATGCTTAATGCTTTCCCTGAGGAGCACTGAAAACTTAAAACTAAGAGCTTGCTACTTCCATGGTTTGCTTTCAGGACAAGCTGAAGCCTCTCAGGAAATAGCTGGATCTTTAAGACACCCCAAAGTATTGGGGGCTCCTGGAAAAAAGGCAAACCCGAGTCTGCTGTCCTCCCATCAGCGCATTTGACATTTAGGGAAGGACAGAGGATTTTCTGCTTCTTGCAGTGAATCATCTGGTAACAGCCTGTGCAGGACCACTTTATGCACAAAGGTCATGTCATGGTTACCAGAACACTCAGAGGATGGTTTTTAGGAGAAACTGCTCCACTAATGGGCTTCCTTTGCCAGTCTAAGGGACCAATAACACTCCCAAAACACAGGTTTTCACCATCACTGCTGAAATGGCTCTACACACTGCAAGTTTGCATGTGCCTTCCCATCACCACCACAATCTCCTTACATTTGCTGCATTCAGGATCTCCAAACAAGTACTTTGAGGGTTTGTTTCTCTAGGACCACATCTGGACAGAGTGTGACTTACACAGGCTAAAGAAAACTGCTAATAATTCTTCTGGTCCTGAGCAAGCATAAAGGCATATGATGTAAAGTGTACCAGCCTTTCAAATCCTACCAAAATCTGTTGCTGGGCTCCTGCTGACATCTGCGTAGAAATCAGCCTCTAGTCTTCTGATGTAATCACCACTTAACATTTCAGAGGAAGCACTGAAGACCTGCCATGCAGGAATATTTTTTGAAACTAATTCTTAATGACTGACATCTTTAAACCATGCTACTGCAGAGCAGAGGTATACTGGTTCAGAAGAGGTCAAGACACCAGAGAAAGGAAGAACTATCAGACCCTGGTGACAGTATGGCTTACAGTGAAATATGAAAAGCTAAATTTATCCCCTGCATTGATGGCAGATTTTTAAGGGTTTTCTTACTTGTCCATTCCTATACATAGAGACATATACTACTAAGGCTTAATCTCAGTGCTCAGATTTATTTTACTCCTCTTAAAAGAAAAAAAGTAGAAAGAATTTTTCTCTTTATCCTTCAAATATTTGCTCATACAGTATAAGAACAAGTGAAGTTATTTCAAACATATACCATTTTGAACTACACCATAAGACTCCTCTATCCCTCTCATCATGCCACGTTTATGAAAGCAGAGGAGGCTACAGTGAATTTACTCACTTACAGTGAATTTACACAGGTGCTCTGTCCATAAGCACTACTCTTCTGCTGACGTTCCTTTGGAATACGTTCACAAACAATTTTTAAAAATCGTGATCTTTTTTTAAAGGTTGTACAATCATAAAACTCTAAGGGTTACCACCAGTTTTAGTGGAAGAATTTCTTTCACTAAAATATTGGCATAACTGGCCTTTTTTTTTCTTAATCATGTGACAAGTCATCAAGATGCTGCTGCATCTTTACTGAAATTCATCCTCCTTGTATTGCTCACAGACCAGCTCAGCAAAGTAAAACCTTAAGGAATCACACAACACTTTCTCTCTTTGCTTTCTTTCCCTCCTCATTATGATACTGCCTGTAGTATTTTGAGAAACACAAACATAATAAATTCCTGCCAAGATTACTAAGACAGTAAAGTTATCTAGCAGACCCAGTGGCTTCTTTTTTCTTCCTCCTGTGGTCTCTGCTGAAATTAAAAGTGTGGGTTATAGTCTGAGATCCCCTAATCATGCTACAAGTTGTTACATCTCCATTTATGCAAGAGGTATCCGTAATTTCTGTAAGTTATTGAGTTGAATGTAGTGCAGGCTTGTCGAGATAAGGTAAGCCTTGGCACTACTTCTGTGGGACCAATGATAAGTCCCTGATGTGGAGTATCAGAAGCTGCCAATGAGTCACAAGACCTTTGAGTTCCACCAGGAAAGTTGGGCATGTACCCAAAAGAGCTTCTAGATTACAAGTCTATAATGTTCTTCTTTCATGCTCATATACGTAAACTTCTTTCATGTCAACACGCACGAGCTTTCTTTTAAAATGATTATCCAAAGAGGTTGGTGAATCTGCATCTCACTCAGCCCTCACTGGCCTACAGACTTGGATTCCTTCCCTGCATCCAGAAGAGTATTAAAAAGGGACAGAAATAATGAGAAATAAGTGCCTTGCAGGTACCACAGTGCAGACCCATAGCACTCAGAGGAGCAGGCTGGTACCACTCTCCCCATTGACTCCACAACAAATCGGTCAGACCATGGCACATCCTCCACTCCTCTTTGCACAGGCCCCCAAAAGTCAACAAGCCACTCTATTTTCAGGGATAACAAACCATATACTGTTCTCAAACACACAGTGGAACTTGTAACAAGCCATGAATCTACAGGCCTTTCTAGTGAGATATTTTATATGGGAAGAAGGAAGCAGAGAGGGCCTCTTCGGCTGGTACCAATTACACACTTCTCCAAGTCACAATTATACACCACTAATATTATCCAGAAGGAGTCCCTTTGGCTCTATTCTTAGCTGGTGTTTCTAACCCTTCTTTACAGAAGGATACTGAATAAATGTGGTATTTCTGTGACCTACAGCAAGCCCGCACACAACTGTTTGTATTATATATGGTTTCATTTTGCTCCCTGGCACTGCTCTTTGGTGGCTGTTACAGCCCATAAAGCCATCTGTTAGGAACAGTCAGTCATAAAATTATTAATGCCTATAGCCTAAAACCAGCCCTAAGTAAATAAACAGTACCATAAGGCCCAGTGCAAAATTCTGGGATGTTAAATACACAGAACCATAAATCTTCTTAATAGTTCTACGTGCTATTATGTATTCACTTGAAATTCTAACACACAGAAAGACTAGAGAGAAGTTGCTTCTAAGACAGTGCACTGCAGATTAGCCTCAGAATGTAACCCCACATGAAAAATTCTGGGAAGTTGCTGTGAATCCTTGTGACATTTAGAGCTAAGAATAGAGAACTATGCAATTAGAAAAGAAAGTTCCTAACAAAGAAGCTGAGGGCACACATAATCCTCAACATTCAAAATGCAGAGAACAAAGGAAGAACATCCCAAGTTTGAATCATTCAAATTCTAAAGTGGATAAAGGAAATTTATTTGTATGGGATACGTGGCACTTGCAAGCATGAAGAAATATATTAAGAAATTAAGGACAGATGGATATTTAGCAGTGCAATGGCAAAAAGTAAAAGAGTAAAAGACACAGAACCACCACCTTAGTCACTTGACACTGACTCCTACTTTAATTAAAAGATATAACCTCTTCACCCTCCCTCATGCTCCCTTGGACCCAGCTGGCCAAGGTGTCTCCAGGAGGCTGGCACGGAGCTTGGCCTCTCAAGCCTCACATACAGGAAGCAAGACAGACTGTCAGCCCCACTTCCCACCCTTCCTGGCAGCCTGGGCCATGTTCCATGTGTGTCCAGCACAGAAGAGCAGTCTGCTCCTCTAGTCTGGTAGCCACAGATATCAAGAAATGACGTCAGCAGGAGTTCCTCTAACCAAGCATCTGTGCAGCAGGAGAGAAGCTGCAGTGCTGCTGGCTCTAAGCATATCTTCAAAAAAGGTCTGTGCTTAATGAGGTTCATCAGCTCCCTAGCTGCAGTTTAAAATCAACAGCAACAAGTCCAAGTGTTTGCAGGCTGGGTATAAGAAGGAGGGTCTGGCTTAGAAATGCCAGCCCTGCAGGCAACCAAGGCCTGGCTAAAGATGCACAAATACTCACTGCCCGGAAACCAGCCAGCCCCCAGGGAATCTGGTACAGCCAACAGTCAACCAGTGCATGTCATAATACCACTCCAGATGCAGTTACTCTAAAGAACTCACCAATCTTAAACCCTCACCCCAGTACAATCACCTCAGGAGCTCACTGGAATATACAGCAGCATTGCTCAGTTTAGCTGGCTTGATACTAAAAACCAAGCAAGAAGATACTTTCTATTTTATTCTCTTAAATAAAGGCTCCAAAACCTCCTAATCCAAGTATGTCAATGCATTGGAAACAGGAAGCTTTTGTTCCAAACTGTTCATGTATTTAGCTACATTTAGTTTAAAACTGCAGTGCCCTTTCCACCTCATCTCACTTGGTTTGTATCCACAACTTGTGCACCTTTCACTTTTTAACCTAAGGTTTTGCTTCTTAATCACAGAGGGAAGAAGTTGGATTGTGAGGGTCACAGACACAGGGGTCTTTATTTACAGTATGTTGCACATCTGGGTTTTCTCTCAAACTGCCAAGTTCCATAAACTGGCTTGTGATTTTTACCATGAACCACATTTTACATTTGTTTACCATGGTAATTTGAGACCTCGAATATCCTGCAAATATGTTTTATATGTCAGAGCTCAGTAAAATAGGAACTAGAGGGAAAAAAACAGACTGGACCTAGTAATGCAGAAAGTTACATATAAAAATGAAAATGGATTAAAAAAATGATAAATCACCCACCACATGCAGGTTAGGATGGCAGTTCAATCTCTAAATTAAGATTACAAAATCTGAGTTCTGTTTCTAGCTCAATGCAAATTTCCATTGCAACTTTTGATAAATGATTTGATTTCTCTGTGTTCATGTCTGCCAAACAAAAATTAAGCCCCTCTTTTAACTATCCTGTCTATTTACATGTTAAGATTTTGTGGAAAGGAAGCTGAGAAATGACAACACTAGTGGAAACTGTTTCTTAGCTGGGTTCTTAAGTGCCCAATCTCATCTAGTCTTGGATTTCTGAATGTTAATCTAATACTGATGAACTTTCCCTAGGTCACAAAAAAAAGATCATGCTGCTACCAGAATATATTGCTAATAGAAAAAAACCTTTAAGCCAACAGCAAACATCATCTCCAGTGACATCGTTTGATGTTTCACATCACATTGTACTTGTAAACACAATATCTCATTATATTTTCTACATTTCTGACTAGGACATTATCATAATGCTCTTTTACAGACCAGATGGATTCAGCAATAATTCTTATCCATCATGTGTCCTACTGTGCTCCTCCACAACCACAGTGCTTTATACAAAACAATATTTTTACATGTCAACCACTAATCTAATCCAATGTCCTCTGCATCCAGCCCATCTGACCCCAGAGACTTCCTCAGTGAATCCAGGTCAAACCCTGCCTCCTCCCAGAAGAGCATTTTCCAGGTTTTTGCTATGCAACAGGTTTTCTTTGAGAGCAGGGGGACTCAATAGATCTGTATTTTCTAAATTACATATGTTGAAAGATATTCTAGGCACTCTATAATTAGCCAGCAAGGAAAAGCATTTCTGATTCATTAGGTCAACTTTAATGGTTTCCTCATTAAAAGTTTTTGCTGTTAAGCTGACAGAAGCTAGAATTTAATAGTAGCTTCCAGCACTTTCTTTATTAGCCGATCTCTATTGAATCAGTCTTTATCACCTGAAGAGATATTTTAAATGGAAATTCCTCAGCCCCAAGCAACCTAGGTTGACCAGAGGCCTAGAGATTGCTCTGTCCCTGCTTTAATAAACTGACTGTATATATTGCTGCAAAGGTCAGTGCTCATTAGTTAGTGATGGCTACGCAAGATTTAACATGTTATATTCCAGTACTAATTTGTCATTTGTTGATCCTGACCTATTCTTGTTGATATAAAGTATCTTTTAGAGGGAATTTATCAATATGAATCTCTGGAGACCTTTTAAAAGAATTGTTTCTCTTCCACCTGATTCACAGCAGTTGGATAGTTCCGTGGTCTAGACAAGTCAACTGCTGTCAATGCAGCAAAATATAGAATTAAGCTCTTTTACTGTCCCCTTTGAGTACAAATCAGTCAAAGAAAAGTGACAGGCTCATATTCTATGTCCCTGGCAATAAGTACTTTCACAGGTAGCTCATGGAAGCTTAGATTCCCCTTTGTCATGTTTCAGCCAAATGAAATCACATCTTATGCTAATATTCTTGTGTTTGCAGGAGAGAGGATTCTTTTTTTAAAAGAGCAAAATTCTATTTCTTCCATTTTTTATTAATGTCCAAGTTACTAGACATTGGAATTTCATAGAGAGCGAGTCTACTCAGCTCTAGACAGTAATAATCTTGTACAACCTGGTCATTTCAGAATGTAAAAACTGCAAATACAGTTAAGAATTGGGCCCATTGAAACCAATCAAGATTGCTTTATATTGATTAAAAACTACCCTCCTCAGGAGACCAGCTTAATTTTCTTAACAGATTTATAATGGGTCTCTTGTTCTTAGTTTGCAAGTTACTCAAAAAAAAGTCAGCTCCTATTCAAACATCTACTACCTGTGGGGATTTTGAGGTACTCATAGAGTATTTCACAAGAGATGCTTGTCTAGTGAATTAGGTATTGTCAGGACTTAGGAAATGGGAATCCAACCCATGAAGCTCCCACTGAGACTGCATCTGACCTTGAAGAAACTCTCTCTCAGAGTTTCAATTTCCACTGACAAAAAGTAAAGGTGACATTTGCCTTCTCCTGTGCTTGGTCTGTCTTGTCTGTCTGGGTCATAAACTCTATGTTGGCAGGGACTCCCTTTTGCAATTTGTAAAATGCCTAGCATGGCTCTTTAAAAGCTGTAACAGATCATTTAATACAAATTAAAAATAGTAATTCACATGTCAACATACAGATTTTTTCCCATCATAAGCCTACATAGCTTTCTTAAGTAGAGGTGTTTCTTTTAAGCAGTATCAAGTGAGTGAACTGAGGAAGAGAGATTACACAAGACAGAAAGACATTGCCAGAGGCAGTTCAGCTCTACACTTCTTCCATTTTATCAAGCTGCTTATAACTCTAGTTGCATTAATTTGGAATTGAGCAGATTATTAGCTAGGGAACCATTTTTGGTTAGATAGTGAAAATGGCACAGAAGGGAGAGGACTTTAGTCTCAGCCAGGGTGTTTGGCTTTACAGAATTCCCTCATTTCAGTAACGAATTATGGGTCTTCCAGGAACTCAGCTGGCAATGATTTTTTTTTTCTTTTTTTTTAATGGTAACCTCCTGTTAAGGAAAACCAACCTGGCATCCAAGTTAGCATTAAGATGTGGTTATCCATAGCTGCAAAGCTTACTGCCACAGGAGTGACCTTGGCATCCTTCATCTGTGCCTTATGATGCTAATGGAGGATTAATGCAGGGAGGAGGAGGCAGCAGCAAAATGGAGAATAGATGGGGAAATGTGTGGGCAGGAAAGTAGCAATGAGCTTTCAAAGCCTTTCCATACTCATAAACCATAAAAAGTGGCTGAGAGGAGTATTTACAGAACCATTCTCTGGAACCAGGGTGAAATAATTCAGTATGACAGCAGTTTAGAGAAGACTGTGTAAGAAAAAAAAAAATTTAATTATGAATGAGGAAAATTACAAGCAGTATAGTGGTACCAGCTAGTAGGCACCTTGAACTTCACTACTTTTGACTGCCAAAACACCTCAAGCTCCCTTGTTTTCATTAGCATATGTGTCTTAAGCAGACTCTGTGTTGCCATCAGCAGCATCAGAACAAAGGTTAGGAGTACCTGTGAAGAATGCCTGTAAGTGTGATATCCAATCGTAGGCCCTCTTCCAGATTTTGTTCTGGTTTTAAAAAAAGCTATCCTTAGACAAGATGCAGAGTGGCAGACTTCTTGCTGAACAGACCAATCCTTGAAGCAGGAAATAACAGGAAGGCTTAGAGGCATATGGAACCCATTAGAAATGGCATGTTTGCAGGGACAGATTATAAATTGGATCAACTAGAAAAGCATCTGAAAAAAAAGGCCTGCCTACAATTCTGTCTTGTGTGAACTGTCTCAATCCAGCTGAAGTGGGTTTCTAACCAGAGACTTCACTTTTCCACTATTTCTTCATTTTACCACATTTGGAAAATGACCAGAAGTGATGACAGCAGAAGTCATACACACTGTAAGACCCATGTTGGAACACAGAGAAAGGGGAGAGGAATGATTTGCACCATAACATACAACCATTGTATCTCCGGTGTTTATCCAGACCAGAAAGGAACAATTTCAAAGTTTTAATGAGGCCATAATCCACATTTGGGCAAATCTTCTGACCTGGATGTAATGGACACGCAGCTCCTGCACTATCCCAAAGTGACACACACTGGGGAACTCCCTGGTAGCCTCACACTGTGAGTGTGGATTTCAACTCCTTGCTCCTCCTCTACCTTGCAGCTTCTGAAGTCAGACTGCTAACTTCCCTAATTATGCAGATTTCAACCTAAAAGAATAGCAACCAGTCATTCATTAACATCAGACATGCAAAACAAATTTAGCTAAGCTGATTACTGTAATGGAGTAGCCAAGAGCACCATTCAAATTGACATGGGAGTAGAAACGCCTTTGATACTCTCAGTAACATGAGCTGTATATCTTTGTGAAGTCTCATGTTTCCTAATTACCTTAATACTGTTAAGAATTAGGTAATACCAATGTACAATCACTCACACCGGGCTGGGTTCACAGCCTTCCATTCTGTGGTGCTTACAGGGAATGTTAATCTGATGCAAGAAGCCTGGCTGTGACAGAGACAGTGTCAGGCAGCTTCTGTGGAATAATCAGTTTCACCTCAGGATAAGAAAAACCCTGAAATGCCACAGGGCAGAATTCATGGTGGAGCAAAGAATATGTTACAGGCGTGAAGGCAGCTGCAAATACATCCTCCTGAGTTGTGCCTTGAGCCCCTGCCTTGCTGAAACCTTTCTCAATGACAGCTGCACAACGGTAGACTGTCTCCTTAGAAGGTCCCTTCCCCTATCCAGCACAGACAAAAATGAGGATGAAGCAGTCTTCCCTTCAGTGCTGTGAAAGCAACTTTACTTTCCCAGATACACAACACAACCTCTCATCCCACACACCAGCACCTGTAATCCACAAACAACCTCGACAGATTTCAGTATGAACCTGGCACAACAAAAGAGTGCAGCAACAGAGATGCCTTGACATAACCTGAGAGGAAGTGAGCAGTTACTGGAGAAGGTTAATTTTCCATTCACCCAGCTTGTTCCTGTAACACTCAGATTTAGGCCTGGATGAGCTGCATAGGTGATGCTGGATGTCAGGTATGATATATGCTGCAATAGCTGAGCATGTCAGTGCTGGTAGATATGAAGCAGGACCTTCTGTGCTAACATCACGGTGTGTGCCTCACACCCCAGTATTTTTCTCTGTGTGTTTATTTATGGGCAGATTTTGAAAAAGAAAGCAAAGCATCCTAAAATGGGAACAGATGGGGTCTGCCTATTATCCCAAATCATTCTATGACAGAATAAAAACAAGCAAGGCTCATGTGTGGCAACCTGCAGTGCAAGACACAGAGCAGACCCCGCTGACAGGCAGTATCTTGTTGCTGAAGAGACCCAAGCTGGCTCCCCTTTCCTGTTCTCCAGCAGAGTTACTTCTAGTTAGCAATAGGAAGAGTAAGGAAAGGAATCAGCCTTTGTGTGCCACAAACACTGATGAGACTCATATTTTGGCTCTTGAGTGCAAAGAAAACAGAAAGCCGAGTAGCTAGGAGCAGTGTTAAACTTTCCTCAGCTACAAATTGCTCTTTCATGCATGATACATACAATTACAGCACGCTTAAATCCTGGATTATTGGGACAATAGGTTGCAGCAGCTTTAATCCAAGCGAGTCATTATGCTGTGCCACTTCAGTAGGAATCTACATACTTAAAAATCTGCCTGTGTATCGTACAGTCCATCTGTGTAACACACAGTCCATACAGCCTAGCTCCAGTAATTAACTACAATTCCTCATGAACATATTGCTACCATGTGTATACATTAGCATCTTGGCAATATTTTCTTTTTGTAAAAAGATTGAAAGCATTAGTGCCAATGTGGTAAATCTGTCTATGTCTGTCTGTATGTCTAAGCCTTACGGCTGTTCACAGGGATTGTCTCTCCTTCTGCCCCCCTCTTGTGTTAGACTACCAACTGCTTTGGAAACTTCTTTTTCCATTTCAAATACATTTTGTGCTTCCATATTGAGATAAAACCCCCAGGAGATGACTAGCAAGCCTCCAGCATCTGAGGCAAGGCTAACAAAGGAGGTCTGTTAGCTGTTGATGATGCTGAGTTGGAAATCTTACAGGGGAAAAAAGGCAGTTGCCATCCAGTGCAAACCAGGTTGCTGGACTGCACTTGATAATAAGGCAACAATCTAGACCTGCTGAGAATCTCCAGTGGCTTATCATCCTCATCACATAAGGCAGAAAAGGGAAAAGGAATGTGTACCAGGGAAGCCTGCTACTTGATTTAGATTCACATTCCAGGGGCAGACTCTAAAACTTGAAGAAACCTTGTCAAAACCAGATCGTTGCAGAGACTCTGACATAAACCCCAATATGCTGAGCAACAAAAACCACCAAAACCTGAGGCAGGAAAATTTACTCAACTTGTTCCTCTGATCTCTGCAAAAATATCTGTACTGCATAATGGATGAAGACCTCTGGCTGCTGTGACCAGCCTGAAGTCCACACATCTTAGCAAACTGGAGTGTAGACTGACCATCTCAGCCCAGCCCCACCCTGCAGGGCTGCCTGCTCAACTATCTCCAGTTTATTGCTCACCTCCTTCTGGGAGTAAATACAGAAACAGCCAAATTGGAAATCCAGAATACAGACAGGTTATTTCTTATGCTGTACAGAAAGACAGAGCATCAGAGCCCTTGTAAGTCTTGTAGATTACCAATTTCGATATTTAGCAGTGTCTTAGCTGCAGCCCAAATAGTCCTCTAGTAAATGTGCTTTCTCTGCTGGAGCATCTAGAGAGAGTAAGGCTACCCAAGCTGTGGAAAGGCACCCTCTCAGTCACAAATAAAAGTCCTAAACAGAGGACTTGCACCTCTGGACTGCAGCTGCCTAGAGTCTACTTCATCTCAGGAAGCCTGCGAGAGGCGAGTGCATGGGAGCCAGATACAGCAGTGTGCTGTGGAATCAGCAGCCTGGGCTTTACCAACATTGTAACATCACTATCCTATAATCTGTCTTAAAAAAAAAAAAAAAATATTACCCACAAATGTTTTGCAATAGAACTGCCAGAAAGCTTATAAAAGCCCAAAGGCAGCAGTAGTCATGCTGCTTAGTCATATAGGTGCAAAGGATCACAAGAAAATCTAAGCAATATCTGGTACATCATTGCTCCCAAGCTGCAACTATACATGCCAAGCTTTACCACCAGGAAATAAATGGGAAAAATGCATAGGGAAAATCCAAATAGACCCCTGATTCCAGTTTTAGTAAGTTGTGCCAGAATTATGATTTGACATTACCTGCTAATCAGTGCTTTGAGAATTCTCTTCCTCATTCTTTACAGTAGCTCTACATGGAAAAATACACCTTAGGAAAAATATTTTAATAAATGGAATGCTAATTAAAATCAAGCTTGTGACCTGAAGCAGTAATCTCAGATTTTTACATATTAACTAGGATTACTAGTAGGTAACAGATTTTTTTTTATTATTATTTTATTTTGTGGACTCCCCAAAATGGGACAAAACCCCCAAAATATATATATATATTTGGGTTTTTTACAGAGTTTACAGAGTGAAAATAATACACTCCCTTCACTCCTAAAACAAATGGAATATAAATATTTTTTGGAGGTTTATCTGGAGCCATATCCACCTAAGTGCCTTCTGGGAGTTGCAATATCAGAGCCTCAGGATTAATCCTGACAAGAGAGTGCCTTGCCCAGCCCCACCCCCCACCTTTTACAGTAATCATGGATTCCTACAAAGTCACAGCTGGCAAACGTTCTTCGTGCTTTATCACAGGAGATATAATCCAGCTAAGGAAAGGACCTGGGGAAAGAACAGCAAAATTAGATGCAAAAACTCAACTCCTACGTGGGACCATGGAAGCTGAGCAGATGCAAATGTGCTTTGAACAGACCTGCCACGTCCTGATGGGGCCAGCTACAGCAAAATATCTTAATTCTATTAAACTCAACATGAAATAGATTTTATTCTCCAATTTTACGTGGGGGAAAATTCAAATTTTTTCTGCTTACAGTACTCCTGCTGAAAAGTATTTTGGTTTTGCTTTGATTTGATGTTTCAGAAGGAAAGAAAAAAAAAACCACACTACAACCTATGCTTAGCAATAAATCAGTAAAGGATTTCAGAAGAGAGAAATTAAAAGAGTGGCTGGCACCACTGCTTTTTAAGACTAATGCTAAGGACTGAGCACTGCATATATCTCTGCCTCAACACTCATTGTGCCATGCTTGGAAGAGAACTGAGAAAACAGGGCACTGCATGCAGTACATCCATTTTCTCAGGAAAGGAAGCAGATTCTGTCGTGAATAAAACACCATGGACTGTGGGAGGATTCATTCAGCTCTGCTCCTGTGCCCAGGGTCAGGCCATGGGCAGTGTGTCCCACCATTCCCTCGCACTCTAGACTTGGAGAGCAGCACCCCAAACATAACTTTATTATTCCTATGCCCACCCTGGATGCTTAGGGAGGCTGAGGCGTGGAGAGGAAGTGGCAGCAGTTGACTTCCAAGCCCAGACACACAGAGAATGGCAAGCTGAAGCCATCACTGAGCTAAAGTCAAAATAGAACTTTTTGTATCCCAGAAGAGTTGAGGCACCTCGCTGAAAAGTCAGAAAGTTGTAAAGGAGAACCTGCACTGTCAGGCTGGAAAACAAAAGCCAGATGTGGGCTCAGCAGCTGCCACAGGGCTTGGCCTTGCTACCTTGGAAGGACAGGCATCAGATTGTAATAATCTGTAACTTGTTTCAGAGCTTTTGCCTCATTTTGGATATTTGGATATTTTCATAGCCCTTGACTAATCTGTCATGTTAGCAAGTTCGCTGGAATATCTTGGGGGAGGTTACATGAAAAAACATTAGGGAATTTGGATTTCCCGTAGAAACAAGCTAATTTTTTTATTTTATAGTTGAGATTTGCTCTAAAAAACAGGCTTTAGAAACAAAACCTCTTACTGATCTCACAGGTCTGCAGTTTACAATTCTGTGCATTTTATTTCAGATGCTCCCTTGAACTCTGACTTCTTCTGCTGTGAGCAACAAGAAGAATTTTCAAATCTGGATTCCCCTGAAGTAAGGCAATCCTGGCTACAGCCACAAGAGACAGGACACATATTAGTACAGGGAGCCACAAGTCTTTTGTATCTTTCAAGTGTGTTATCAGTATTTTCCGAGGTCATCAGCACTCTTCACTACTTAATTAACTGCACAACACCCATCAAACCAAAGTATCCCTGTTTTTCCAGAGAGCAGCAATTAGTACATCAGTCACTCTGCACTCCAGGTTTGTAAGCAAGGCGAGCCAGCAACACTGAGGCCTAAACATTCTTAAATAAATTTGTGACATTCACTTTCATCATTGTGCAAAAAATAATTTCTGAAATTAAGTCAATATAGTATTTAATATTCACAAGATCTTAAAGACGTTCACCTCGGCATAAAAGAATGAGTAAAAGAGGGTTTCTTTAATTTTTGTATCATAATGAACATAAGACTGCAGCTCATAAAATAATCTGGAGTTCCTTTGTAAATCAACATATCTGCATTCTCTCTACAGCTTCAACCAACACAGGGCAGATGGGTTTAGAAACAACACAGATCTGCTCAAAGTCTGTTTTTTCACAAACTCATTCATTAGCCACGGGTTTAAGATCAGAATAGTATTTTTTCTCTACGCACTCCAGGCTGATGACAAAAAAATTGTGGAACAGTTGCTGAGACAGCAGAAACCATTGCTGACCTTCCCAGAGGTTTGTTTCTATCTCATAACCCTAATTTATGGTATTTTGTGGGTCTCAGGTATAAGGTAGTTATATATCTATCTCACTACTCCACTGGTCACAGCACTGATCACTACTGTTGATCCATCAACCCTAAGTCACCTGTTGGGCCTCAGATATCTGCACCATCACCCTCCACTGAGCCAGCACCTGGGTGCAATTACACTCCCCATGTCCACGGAGGTGAGGCAGAATTTCTGCACAGCCTGCCAGCTTTGACAGGGCACACTTAGCCTAGAAGACAGAGAGAGAAAACTATGCTGGAAATAAACTACAGAGGAGTCATATTACAAACATGCAAACAACTCTGGAATCCTGGCAGGAAGAGAAATAAACAGTGAAGGATGGAGGGGACACGGTTAGACAAAGTCAGCATCTTGGGAAGCATTTGGTAGAGTGAGAGACAGATTTCAGCTCAGTAAACAAGCTATAAAGTTCTCCACAGGAAGAGCAGACATACCACCCTGGATTACTACAATGTCTAAGCCATTTCTCCTTTGTGATGATTTTCTTAGAAAAATCTTGGTTTTCTGCCGATTTGTTTACAGAGAAACATATAAGTGGCTGTCTCTTTTGGAATGACAACTTGAAGTCAAATGCTGTAACTTGGCCTAGACACACACTCTCTCATGATGAACACACTTCCCACTTGGAGAAATAAAACAAAGCGAAAAATCATATGGATGTGCTTTTTTGGTTGGGTTTGTTGTTTGGCTTTTTTCAAGATACATATTTTTGTTTTGAGAATAGTTAAGCTCTATCACTCACAATTCAAAATCGCAGAAGAACTTCATAACAATTGAGGTTTAGAGCAGCAGGAAGGTTAAATCAATAGAAACCTTGCTTCATCAGTGTATTGCAGAAATGACAGGCACGTATCCCAAAGCTGTATTTTATACTCCATGTTAATGGTATAGCAGCTGGCTTTGTTACCTTCTGCCCTGGCTTCCTCACACAGCAGCATGTGAGCTGCTCATCCCCTCAGCCCTCACAGACATGGCCTATCTGGAAAGTGCATAAAAGTGCAATTCCTGTGGAGATTACAGTGAAGAAAGGCATCTGTACCCCATCCCAGCAGCTGCAGGGGGTCTGTGACAGCAGGACTAGAGTGGCTCCATTGTGCAAAGGGCAATATTGACATTCACAGATTTGGACAAAAATAAGGTATTTCTCAGGAGTGGTGTTTTTAAACTGATCCCTCACTCTTCTGTCCAGCCCTTTGACTCACCACAGATACACAACTTGAGTACGAAACAAGCAGGCAAATATCCAAAAAGCCAGTGGGGAACAACCACAAAAACCGACTCTGCAACCAAAGGAGAAAGATACCTTCTCATAAATCTCCCTGACAGAAATAAAGCAAGAACCTGTAACTTGGCCCAGGCCCTAATTCTTTTTCAGATCAGCATTGGGATGGGGTCCCCAGGGAAGTTGCCACAGCACAAAGTCTGACAGAAGTCAAGTGTTTGAACGATGCTCTGCGACAGGAGATTCTTGGTGTTGTCCAGTGCAGGGCCAGGAGTTGGACTCAATGATCCCTGTGGGTCTCTTCCAGCTCAGGAGGTTCTGACTCTCAGTGTTTGCTCATGTCTACATTTCATTTCAGTCCTTCAGTACTGTAAGAATCCATACAGACTCAGAGCAGTCAAGGGATAGAGCAACTTTAATGTTTTCCTGACAGCCTTCTTTCACTTCCAAATCAATAGTTTTAGAATTGTTCACATATGCCACCCACCTCTGAACCCATTCAAGCCTCACAGGCAGAAGAGAGAGGGTTTCTTACAAGGACACAATTTCAGTCCCTAGGTGGAAGGAATTTCACAAACTCAATATCCATGTAAAGTATCTGCAGGCTGCGTGGGTGTCCCAAAACCATCGTCTGTCTTCCCAGAAATCAAAGGGCTTGCTTAACAGGAAAAATATTATCCCTGAAGTTTAGTTTTATAGGAGTTAACATCATTCATAGAGCTATTGCAGCACCAGAGGATACAGTGAGGAGGGGGAAAAAAAAAAAGAGGCCCCTTCTCTGTCTCAGCATAGTTGCTTTGCCACTTTAATTCAAGGAGTAATATCATAGCACTAAAATAAACCATTCTTTATACCACCACGGAAACTATTGTTTACATCTTAACATTGACACCAAACACTGAGAGAAGTTTCCTTCAAGTGAGTTTGAAAAGAATTGATAAAGTTATTTCATGAGCAATTAACTTGCTCTTTGTTTCATTATTTATTCACAAATAATGAATTTATTATTTGGAGACACAAATATGTGTTGGCTCAGACAAAAATGCCAATTGACAAAAGGAAAAAAAGTTTTTAAATGTAAATTTTGCTAAAATGCTCTTAGTAAGAAGTGCAAATGTGTGTTGATTATAAATATTCACTGAACAGACTAAAATAAATTTTATATGCCTAAAAAGGCCTATATATTTCCAGCCAATTTTATTCTTTCTGGAAGGCTTTATAATGCATTTATGAAGATATGCTTACAGGCAGGATTAAATCTCTCCTGTTTGCACAACTATAATGCAAAATATGCAAATACTGTGGTAAATTAGAGCAGTTGTTGGCTTTTCTCTTCCGAGAAAACTTGACTGTGAAGGTTTTTCCCTTCTCCTGCTTAGCTTATTAAACTTAAAAAACCCAAACCTTATCTCACAATTTTTATACCCTAAAATCATCTTTTCTCATGCAGCATCTTCCAGAGAAGCTATTGTGTATTTTCTCTGGGAAAAAAAATGCAGGACTTGTCCTACTCTAGAGCGACAAGGAGTGACAAGCATGGTCTGTGAGCAAGCCAAGGCTTGTACTGAGATGGTAAGAAATAAAACAAGTTACATTTAGGTATTTGACACAGATAGTGATCACAAGAAAGAGCATTTACAGTATTAAATTGAAACCCATGAATAATTCACCAGTTTCAGCTGATGACAAACACAGAAGTGGCAGAATATCTGATGATCAATAATTATTTCTGAGATCTTAGGAAGTGTGGCACCTTATAACTGAACAATTTAATTAATCACTAGATGTGAGTATTAAATTGCACACGTTGTATCAATTCTCTTTTCCTTTTGAATTTTGTGCAGATGCTAAAAATTGTTCATCACTTCTCAAGCAAATCCATTTCTCACTATGAATTAAAAAACTGGTTCTCTAATAAAGTTTTCCAATATTACATTTTGTGCTACAGTCTTGCTCTCATTAAACTGCTAATAGCCTTCAAATAATAAGTTTATTGGAAACCGTAGCTGTAGGTTCCCTGACATCACATTTGAATCTCATCTGCTGCTGAGGTTTACAAGAAAATGCTAAGACTGATGACCTTGTGTCCAGTATCATGATACCCCAACTGTAGATAAAATTTCCAGCAGTCAGAGCCACAACAGATGACCAAGTTGCCAGTTGGTCAATGAAAACAAGAATGAAAACATTCTTCAGAAAAGAAGCAGATCCATAAATTTACCTACAGAGCTTTTCTATGGAAATAGTTTCTTCCTAAAACATCTCCTTTAAAAATATGATAGTACTGAACTGATACCTTAAATGGCTACCTAGAAACAGAGACTAGACAGGAATAAAGAAGTAAAGAAGGTATTTATTTGAAAGGCTGTCAGATACACACTTTGGGCTCCAGAGGGTCCTGCCCCAGTGCATCCCAAAGTGGACAATGAGAGGTCACGAGTTTTTCACACTTTTATATCAGCATAAATTCACCCACCAGAACCCAGCCAATGATGGAATTTCCCCAAGCTTGCCCCTCTCTCTCCAAGATTATGGTTTACAGTTCTTGGTCTGGGTGTCCTTGGAGAGCAAGTTACAGAGGTTTGTTATGTCTATCTTAGCATAGAGAACAGCATTTAACAAGCTACAGAAAACTTCAGAGCTACACTAGCAGTACAGGATTTGAAAAATATAAAATTTAAAACCTAAGGCATCAGAACAAATCCCACAAAGTCATTGATTTTTCATCCTAGGTCTGCTGCCTCTGCGCCATCAGCTTGGGATGCAGAAATGCAGATTGTTTTTTCCAAACAGAAAAATGGATAAGTTAAACAAAATGGATTTATTCAGCTCTGTATCAGAGCCAGAAGCTTCTCCACTCTGGATTTCAACACATCTTGAGTTTTAAATATCATATAGGAGGAGAATATTGGTGTTTCTCCTGAACCACTGTGGGATGGTTCCTGATTTCTCTCACTTTGAAGTCTTTTTCTTGCTGGTTGCTCCAGTTTTGTTTGTCAGGGTTTTTTTGACCATTACTCCAAGTTACAGAAAACCTCTTCATGCTGGAGTGAGAGGTTTTTCTTCCTCCTGAAAACACTCCAACCTCCATACACAGGTATATGCTTTTCCATACCATCTTCACAGCTTTTATCCACCCCCCTGATCAGTTTGCACCAGACTGGATCTTTAAATCTTCTCTCCTAAAGTGACTAACCTAGAATCTGTTTGCACCCTCTACATTTTCTATACCAAAATTCAGAAGGAAGCACCAGAAGTGCAGTTTCCTGTGACTCTACATCCCCAGACAAAACCAGCTGAATTTCGAAAAAACCCAAAAACCAAAAAACATCAGCAGGCTTCCATTAAAGCTCATGGCATGCAGGTACCAATTCCATCTTTACGATGCAGTGCTTTTGAATATATGTAACCCAGGAATATGTGGACCATTTCAAAGAAAAGTTTCATAAAAAACTTGTCAATCACTGACATCTTCTTTCATGACTATGTTAGTTTGTAATAATTTTCAGTTAAAAACTGACATTAGCCTGTGACTGAGTCTTGCTGGAAACTTCCCAACCAGATCCATTGTGTTTTCTGAAACAGATAGAAATAAAAAGTCAGTTCACACTTGTACAAGCATCCAATTCCATCACATGTCTGTGCCTGGCAGCTGAGGTGCTGGGGCCACCTGAGACCTTTCTCTGACTATGTACTCAAATTGCCCTTGGAGTTACCAAATTAAATTTACAAATTAAATTTTTACAGGACCAAGACACCTTTTTTTATTAATCAAATTATTCAGTTAGTTGGCACACTAAAGTAAAAAACGCCAAGTCTAAGCTGCAAAGTAAGCCCACAAATCACAGAACCCTTTTCACAGAGTCTTCACACTAAAAGATATTCCAGTCTGGCCTCAGCTTCCATAAGCAGCACAGCACGTATGGTTCATTTTCTATTTGTCAGGAGAGCTCATGTAAATTATGTCTTGTGTGTTCCTGAAACTAAGTTGATATACTGTAAACCATTATTTCTGTCCCAGTAGAAATAATTTCTTCCAGCCACAGTGCCACATGCTATCCCCACTGTGGGAGTGCTGGGGTGATTGATACGAAAGCAACCCCCAGCAGTAGATACCCAGATATTGAAACTAGAGACTGAAGATACAAAAAACAGCATTCAGAGAGGTATTTTCTACATATTTCCCACATTGCTATTCAAATTCTAATAATTTTTAATGAGATTTTAATTTTTCAAAGTTAATTTTGCTTTAACCTTCCCCACAGCCCCTCTTTGCCTACCTTCCTAAAGCATTCTGCCTCCTCAACCTTCACTGACAAGACTGTTCTCCAAAGCACAGCCTATTACAGAGGAGTCATGGAACAAGAATTATAAATGAAAGCTTTTTGCCCCAGGAGCCTCCTGTTTGCCAGGCTGGGAACAACCCCAGTCTGAAGGGCAAGGACTACAGAGCCATGTGGTGAATATCAGTTTGTATAGCCCAGAGTGGGCAGGCTCTGCCAATTAGTAGTAGTAGGGGTGTTTCATCCAATTTTCAAGGTAAATCCTGCCTGCAGTCAGCTCATTTGGTCTCAGCAGACATTTGATCTGACTAATCAAAAGATTCCCCTTTCTGCTACCCAAAGAAGGAATAATGTAGTACACTTCAGGAAAAAAAAAAATATATATGCAAGAGTTTTATGCAAACACACAGTCAAATCATACTTGAATAATTATGGCTCCTGTGGCACTTGTGTGTGGGTAAAAAAAAAAAAAAAGAAGAGTTCAATCAGGTAACAAGTGACTCCTTACATAAGAGAATAAAGGAGCTGGCAAGCTGGCAACCATGAATTTTGTTGGGTTCATTGCTCAGTACAGAACAAAACATAGTTAGGAATATCTTTTCAGAAGTTTCACCTTTAACTGCTAGAGATCATTTGAATTTATCTGGACATCACGACTTAATCTTGCTTCATGCCTCTGCTCTCTGGCTCACGTATTTCAAGTCAACATTTGGAATAGTCTTCAGTGTTCTACAAGACTAGATTTAATTCAAGGCTTATGACACTTTTATGTATTTTTTAGGTAGGACTCAGTTACCCCTGTAACAAGTAGGTTTCATTAGCAATGGCTGACACAGCAAAGTAAAATCAGTAATTGGAGTACACTACAATTAATAACTGAGTCCATACTCAGCTTCAGAATAACAACACACAAAAACAACTAATAAAACTTCCTGGAGAACACCTGAGAAGCAGCCTATCATTCTGGAGGATGCTTCAGAGGTATTGCTCCATATCCTTGTGTCACACTGCCAAATATTACTGTAAATCCTTCTTGGCAGACCTTCCAAAGAGTATAGCATGTATTGCATGACCAGACAGATAAATATTGTCTCACAAACCTTAAGCAAAGCCACAAGAACACTCCCTTTCAGACTGAGTTTTACACAAAACCAGATTTTAAAAGTCCTATGATATTTCTTCTTCAGCTGTTGCTCATTTTTTCCATCTAGCAGTATGTACCAACAAGCTGAACCTAAAACCTGGTGACACTTCCATTGCTGGAACATCCACAGACACTCCTGCAAGCATTGCACAAAACAGGCTCTGGCCCCCATCAGCACAAGGCAGAGAATCTTTATAACATATCAACAATCGCCAGAGAATTGGTAATGTTTTTACAAATTTGGATGATTATATTTAGCAATATAATATCCATGCCCTAAAACACCACATCACAATCATGTTAGTCTTTGCTTTTTTAGCTACTTCCTTAAAAAATTATTGTAATGACATTTCTTCAGCTGAAAGCATTTGCTCGTCAATATTCCAGCAGGAACTTCCCTTGCCTGAGCCACTGTTCAGGTCCTGGCCAGGATAAAATGTGATTTCATTGGGAAAGTGACCTGGCTGCCACCTAACAGGCTGAGCAAAGTTACACCAGCACAGCTAACAAAAACCACACAATTTCTAATCAAACCTCCACCACAGTTCCTGCTACAAGGTCAAGCAACTTTTATAGCTAAAAGGCTTTTCCTCTGCTCCATTCCAAAGTAGTGAACACTTGTGAAAAAGAAAAAGGGAGCAGAAGTCATTACCTATGGCATGTCTCAGGGAAACTTGAATATGGGGATCACCATCTTTAACTCTGTAGGAAGAACACCCAAATTTTCAATACTGAACTACAGTTCCTTCTAGTCTGGGCCTATCCAAAATAGCTTTCTAGCACCACACTATAGGCATGTTCTGGATGCTCTACAGAATAAAAATTATGTTATTCTATCAAATCCATCTTAAGACATACTCATTCTTGGGCATATATAGTTAATCCTATGGAGCAATTTGATCCTTTTAATCTTCTTGTACTCTAACTCATCAGTTCTTTTTTCTTTTGTGTCTACTTTGTGTTTTTATGTTGCCTTAGTTAGTACTAAAATAATAAATTATTAACAGTAATTTAACTCAGTGGTTATTTCGCTTTTATAACTAGTTTGCAGCTACTGTTTTCTACGTTGGATGATACATAATTCTTACATTTTGGAATTACTGCCACTTATTTAGCACCTCTGTATAAACCAGCTTTTCCCATGTCCACTCATGCAAAATTCTCCATAACTAATCCTACTCTAATCTAGATCACAGAAAACAGGGTGTTCCTCTCAGGATCACCCATAAAGAGTGAGGAAATTCTACCTGCAGTCCTCATCTGAATTGGCTGACTGTAGAAGGATTAAAAAATTACCTAAGGACATAATGCTAAATTGCCCTACAAGCTACGAAAGCAAAAAGTCCTGCCCTTCTGCTCCTGCCCTGTCACACTGTGCCCTGCTGTAACTTCTGGTCAGTCTGATCCCAAAGACAGCATTGGTCTGACTTAATTAGGTATTATGTCTGCTCCAGGGATATTAATGGTTTGAACTATAAACATTGCTACCATAAAAATCCAGTGTATTATGCTATATGTGAATTTAAGTGAAGTGCTAAGAGACTTTGTAAAAACAAAAGGTAAATTAAAATTATTTTTTTCCCTCCACAGCTTCTCTATAGTAGGAAAAACTTTATCTCTGGGACTTAGAATTTGCTTTTTGTCTCCACTGAATAATTTGCAAGCATCCCTTAAATGCTCACTGTAGTTATATTGGTCTTGGGAAAAAAAGAAATCACATTACTGAGGTCAGTGTGTCCAGTTCTGCTATAAAGGCAGTGTGGAAGTGTACACCAAGGATGGGTGTGACAGGGAGCCAACATGCCCAGTTTAACCAAAGCTGAGAAGCAGAGCTCAGCTTTTATCTAGGTAGATGGAACAAACTTCTGAGGCCACCCATTCAAGGTTCTTCAATCCTCAATACTTTTTCTAATTTTGGATACTTGACAGCTGTCTTCCTCTGTTCAATACGTAGTTAAATGCAGCACATTTTAGAAGTTTTATTTTGTGTTTTATCAGAAACTCCAGAATTGCTACTCATAAAACAAGTTACTTAAAATTCTAGGTTTCAGCCAATACAAGGATATTATGAATAACATACCCTCTCTGTTTAGCTGGGATTTTTTAAGACATCCATTAAGAGGCTTCATCTAAATACTGACTGTAAAGCTGAGACAATCAGCAGCAGCTCTCCACTCTGCTGTGATGGTGCACCAAGAAAGGGAGAGAGAGTTCTGCCTTCCCAAGGGGCAGCTGAGAGCCACTCTGTCTCAGGAAAAGAAACAGCCTCCTGGTCTACAGGGAATAAATCTATTACTGCAGTCTGCTTCCATCTTCAAGACAAGAGTCTGGAGAAAACATTCGCATTAAGTATGTTTGGGGGTTTTTTAAGACTGATAATAAACAGAAAGCTTCACATTCCAAGGCTTAACCTATCAACTGACTGAAGCTGGGCATGTTGTATTGTGAGATTTCTCATGTATTTTCAATCCATCTGGTACTGCCCAGAATATTGGACTAAATGGGCAATTAATCTAATCCAGTACAGCAATTCCTAAATGTTTCTTTCCTTCTAAACATACACAAATATAGAAATATAAACAGTGTTGTAAATATTTGAATTTGATGTACTGAAGGTCACTGAACAGCACACAATACTCTCTCCCTCTCCAATCCACAGAAGTGTGCTTTGTTTTCTCATAATTAATTTCTATTTCATGACTAAGCTTCTAGATAGCTTTTTACTCAGAAAAGAATTAAATACTCAAGACTATGAGGTTTAAATTGGTCTTTTCAATAGATAAAACGATTGAAATAGGACAGTAAAATATTCTTTTTTCAAGAGCAAGACACATAACTCAGAGTTCAAGTAGTAAAGCAATTAATCTTCTACAGAACAGCACATGGTAGCTCTGAAAACAAAGCTCTAAATTCTGACAATCATCCTAAAATATTTAACACTGAATCTCTTCTGAGACTTCTGTTAGAACTCCACAGAAAAGCCCCATTATCTGCTCACAAAATAAATGCAAATCCTTACAAGGCTGGATAACCATAATATGGCTCCAGGCATACCTTTGGTTCTTTCTTACTATCAGCTCCTGTGAGAATCACCATATTCCCTGATGCTCAGGGAAAGCTCTTTAAATGCCTGCTTTTTCCATTCTCTTCCAGCACACTAATTTTTAAACATCACCTCATTTTCCTCCCACATTTAACACTTCCATTAATGACTAAGAGTCCACAATTCAGTGCATTAGCCCAATCAGCTCTCACCTTGCGATTTTCACATTGTTTTATGGTTTATAAAAACTAAGCAGCAAGCTAAATAAATAAATTACCACTGCACCCTGCCAAGGAAAAGTCAGAAATAATTATTTACAGTCAATTCTTAAAAGGGATTAGCTCACTTACAACTGATGCCTACTCCAGTGCTGCTAAGAGCAGACCCTCTGTGCTTTGATGTTGTGGTCACACTGAACACACACCCAAAGTGGCAGCACTTTTTATCCCCCGATTTACAAAACACAGATTTGGGTGATGAATTAACCTTTGGTTTGAAAATTGCTATGATCTACAAAAGGCCAAAATGAGGAGCTCCAAATTTAGCTTCCTTCTCTCACTGACCCAGTACAGCACTCAGTCTTCTTGTCTTTCCTCAGTTTTGTTTTCATGCTTTTGGAATCACCTTTGGGACTTGTGTTTCCTCATAGAGCTACAATGACCAGTATGATGGCTTTATCCCAGTGGTGACCTACAAGTACGAATTCAAAATGAAGTTTCAAGACAAAGCACTGAAGAGATAAAGGGCATTTCTCAACTCAAACTCAGAAAAAAAGTCTCAGCCCAAAGTGAAAACAAGTTATTTGTATGGATTATGCTAATACACACTAGAAAAGAGGCCAACTATTTTTTTCTTGGGGGTGGGAGGCATTGTATATGCAATATTCAACTCCTGCTATCTCTTACATGCATTTGTTTCAGCCAGTTATATAATTTGCCCCAGCTAGAGAGCCTAAAAAAGTGCACAATGGTATCTTAAAGTTCATCTCACTCTCATCCTTAGAGAAATGAAATAAAATTATTCAGCCCTCCTTCATTAGCCATGTTTTCTTACTCTTTGTATTGAATTCCATGAACTCTGCTCACCTCCTCTTTTCTCACCTCTTTCTTAAAACACAGCCCCAAAAGGGATATTCCACACTCTCTGCTACATCACATCATAATACAGTATATGTTCCTTCTGTTGCTGACTCAGATTTCTGTCCAACAAAAATATATTAGATTTGGACTTGTCAGATGGAGCTCTTGAGAAATTAGATTTGCAAATACTTCTTCAGTTGTGATTAAACAGACAATAAATCTAGCACTAAACCATAGGGCACTGTTGCAGGAATGAAACTTAAATCAGACATTTTAGCTGCTTTTATTTGCATAAAGGTATTGCTTCTTGGCTTGTATGCCCTTGTATTTGTTTGTGAGGGGGCTGGTCATCTCATCAGTAATAAAGCAGCATGTCCAGTCAATCACACATTACTGCTGTAAATCAAATAAAAAATGGTTTCTTGCTTATAAAAGGAAAAATATACCAAATGCAAAGGTGAGAACCCAACAGTAGATGAAAAAAATTGAGAGAAGATCAAGGAATCGCTCAGAAAGGAGTGTGCAGTTATAAAACAGCTACTGCTTTTCTGTGAGGCTGTATTATCAAGGCACAAATTATCATTTGCGAAGGCTCAAGTGCCCCATTACTATTAAGAAAAACAATCTTGAAACACTGAAGAGATGAATAATTTTAGTAGATAGACTCTTTCTCTGAAAACTTCAGAAATACATTTTTTGTTATAAACTATCCATTATGAGTTCAGTTTAATGTTTTCCAGCCATTCAGTCGTAAGAGAACTATTTGGCTCTTGATACCCATGAGTCCCATTTAAGTGAATATCTGGCAGTTGGGGAAGTTTGAACACCACCAGCTAAGAGCTGCCCTGGAAGAAGCCAGAGTTGGAAGTGTGTTTATCAGATTGTCTTTTTTTTCTCTTTTCCACTCTCTTGTAATTATTTATATTCTTCTTGCCACACCTGCAAGAGATCTTTGAAATAAAACTCTGTCTCAAACAGTCTCCTTTCATTAACTGTCTCCAGACAAATCAATATATCATGTGAGAGATGTGGGCAGCATCTTTCAAGAGAAACAAATTGCCATTGTAACTTATAACACACAATTAGTCATGCAAAAATGAAATGCTCTGGAAATAGGGTCTGCTTTATAAATGCTTCATTGTGAAGAGTAAATGGTACTTCAAAATGCTGGTGGAGCAATAAGTTCTTGTTTGTCAACATAATATTCCCATATGTAATTAGAAAATTGTGTGCAAGCTGACCACTTCACTTTGCTCTATTAAGGAAATGTACCACTAGCACTAAAAATACCACAACAGAACATCCAGTTTCAACTATGAATGGAGAAAAATTCCAGTCACTAAATTGTTGTCACTGATTGTCTCTGACATATTTGATCCGTGCCCTTCAACTGAAGTCAATTTTTTCCCAAATATCACAGGAAAAAAAGTAATTTTAAAAAAGTTAAGAAAGGAGGGTCAATTATGCAAACATCTTCCTGTGTTTATAGAGCAAACACAAAGAATCAGCTGAATTGCATCTAAAAAAATTTGGAATGAGGACTAGGAAAATTTTCTACCACTAAAGCTCATGATACACTAGAGTAAGGCTGCCAAGAGAGGTCATATAATCTCCTATACTGTCCTTACACGTGCCTCAAGATTTTTGACAGCTCCAGAAGAGACCCACATTGTGTCAGTGCAGAGCAGCAGATTCAGCTACTTCTCAAAGCCCTTTCCAGCCTGACATTTCTATTATTCTCTGTTTATATGCACCCTGGCTCTGTAAGGACATTGCTGGGCTGCTGCACTCGGACAGATGAAGCTGACAGGGCTTGGCATAAGTATAGGGGGCTGTCAAAATACTAATACATGCTGAACCAGAGCTTTTCTTTAACACTCCATGGTTTTTCATTATTAAGACGTGGATGAAGTCTCCACACACTTCAGTTTCCTGAGGTCATTACAGCATATTTTTGATTAACTGGTCAGTGCTGCTTGGGTTTTTTGCAGCTGCAAATAAAAGACCTTCCTGAGTAATATGAAATGCAGTTTTCATTCCCGGCAAGCACAGCTGCATAGGAAGTGGTGTGTAAAACAAGTTATTTGTTTTACTAAAACAAGGAAAAATTAGGTACTTGTGGTAGTTGTCATTTAAAAAGCACATTACAGCAAATGTCATGCAATGAGAGGAGATTTAAAAAAAAAAAAAAAAAAGCCAACACAGATATAGTGCAATCTATCCTCAAAAGGCAGTCAAAACTAAGTATCATGCTGGTTACCACTTTTTCATCCTCTCTCAAATCAAAAATCTTTCCACAACTAACATGACCCAATCCAAAGATACATAAAAACATAGGAAAACTGTACTTGGAACAGAAGTGTTCAATTTTTTAGCCATATTTTAGGCCTATACAAATTGATGTGAGTATCCAGTTTGCCTGTTATTTCATTTTTAACTACAGTCATAAACGAGACTGATGCCCTCAGGGACATCTCCATAGCTGGCCCACCTAAGACTACTCCTGGTCAGTATAGCATGACTGTTCCCTTCAATACATACTCCCTAGTTTGCTCCATTACCCAAGAAATCACATTTTTCCACTAGCCTGAGATAAAAATCAGGTAGCAGTCATGAGATCTGATGGAAAAATATATTTTATGTAACCAGTCTTTCATGCTCAAGAAGAAAAAGATATCGCTTCTTTATTGTGTACCCAAAACAAAAAGGGTCAGGGCAAGCAAATTAAAGTGTTTCCAAGGGACACTGAAATGGAAAAACTTAAGCATTTCAGAATCTGCAGGGTGAGTACCAGGAGCATAATTTTCCCGTCTGAAATAAAAGCATTTTCATTTTGAAGTTTCAAAATGTTTCCTTCTTTTTCTCCTCCTATCAATGTCTGCCAGCAATGGACATGGGTAGCAGGCCCATCAGGGAAACTTATTTTCAAGTAGCCAATCTTTTATCTCCCATCACTATTGAAACGTGATTTGGTACTGAACATGTCACACAAATGTTCTGGGCTTGTGTTGTTTCTGTCTATTGACAGCTCACATGAATAGAATTTCACTTAACTAGAAATCCTGCCAATTTTAATCATGCATAAAGACCAATGCAAGCGTGACAAGCACTAAAAAGAAAACATAGTTTCTTCAAAGATGTTACAATCAGGTTAGTTTTCATAGAGTAATACATAAAAATCCATGAAACTTGTGGTTTATTAAAGTCTAAACACAAGATGGGTACCCCTAAACTCAATTTCAGACTATCCATGACCTGGTATTACAGGTCCCCTTTTCTTCCCATGGCACTTCTTTCAATTATGCATAATATATGTTAAACAATCTCTGATGGTTGCTGTTTCTGTACATTCACACAAAGGATTACAAATACTCTTAGACCAAAATCAGGAGGCTTGTGCCACAGGTGTGCACATATAAGAATAAGCAGCATCACACACTATATTATTTCCTTAATCACATGAGAGCAAAGCAGAAAGTCTGGACAGAGCTTTTTCCTTAAAAAATAGAGACACACATAGATTCTTTTGCCAATATGGACAAAGGCTCAGGAAATTTCCAAGAGAAAAATATGAAATTTTTTCCTCAAAAAGTGGTGTAATATGCCCTGCTCCTCTCTCGGGATAAAAACACCATTTCTGTGTGACATTTAAATTCAGTGTGTTCTGTTGCCTCTCTAGTTTTAGAAAATAGAAACATATTAATCTTTATCTGATGCCTTTTCATCCTTTAATACTGAGAAAATTCTTTTCCTCTCTCCCTCTGAATTGTGTCTAATTTCTGCTGAGCATGTCCCTGCTTCTCATACTGTTTTCTTGGTTTGGTTTGCTGCCTCAAATTTTAGCAAATTCACCCCTCTCTTTGACAGAGCCACATTTCACCTCTTCTATCTCTCTAAAGACCAAAAAAATCCAACAATAAATAAGAAAGTTTTATTTTGCTTTTTCAAATAAAACAAGTATCAGCTGTTTCCTCGTTCTCCATCCCCAGCTCTGTCCCAGCTCACCAGGGAACCAGCCCTCTGCATACCTACACACCACTGTCAGTATATTTGGAAAACCCTTGACCGCAGGTTAGAATGCAGTGCAAGGCTCTCCCTGCTCAGTATTCATATTTACTCTCAATTGTCTTTAAAACATATTTTTTTACAGAGCCAGCTGTATGTTGGAAGCTGCACGGTTGTGGCTTGCATCCTGCCTTAAGCCATTTCCCCACAAAGGTTTCTGCTGCCCCTTTGCCCACACATTTATTTCATGAAACTAGAAACAACATCAACTGCAATCCTTCTGACCACCACCCCACTTTTGTGCTGTAAACTGATGAATTCTAATCAAAATATCTCAGGGTGTTTTACAGTCTCTCAAAGTCACTTTCATGTTGCTTCATCTACTGCTCTCTCTTAACAAGTATTTCAAATTGGATGATAGCTCTAGAAGGTTTTACTCAGATACAAGTAGTACCCATTTTCCAGCCTTATTAAATCATAAAGCACTTGATTCACTTCCAGGGATTAGCTCCAAAATATCCTCTGGCTATATTGACCATTCAACAAATTGCATTATGAAAGCAGCACTACACCAGAGTAGCTCTAAAAGCCTGCTTTCCTTGGATTTTGCATGGTTATTATTGCAATCAATATTGGAGCAATTCAAATCCCTCATGATCAATCTCTAAGGCTTCTCTAAGGTACTTTTCTTATAGGTACAAACATTACACAGATATTTTTTTGAACCACCCTCAGGGTCTGTAACAACAACCAGCCTTTTCATCAACTTCTTCCCATACTGTCTCTGGTTCATGGGTCACATCATGCATCTCTTGGGAAATCCTTTGCCATCTTTCAGTATTAATCCTTGCTAGAGTCAGTTTTGTTTTCTAAATCTCAAAGCTCTACAGCTTTCCTGGTTGTTTGGCTTGATATTACACCCCTGAAAATGATAATTCATTCAAAACTATGGGGGACTTCCTTTTAAGCATCAAAAGCAACAAACAAAATTCAGTGCTGTATTAAATATTTCAGAACATTTTAATTCTGAAAATAAAATGCCTTTTCCCCACCAAAAAGACATGTAAGTCTGAGTTCAATCAGGAGTCTGATATTTCATTTCCTTACTTGGGCAAATTCAAGCTTCTAATGGGAAGAAAATGTCTGATCTCTGTGCCCCCTAACTTAGGAGGAAAATTCCACCTCCTCATTTGTAGAAATGCTCCTTTTAACATATGCTTCTAGAGCACTATACCACAAAAGAATATAATGTCTTTCAATTCTGTACCTTGATGATGTCTACAGTATGACCTCCACCACATCCCCCAAACTGAGCTTAATTATGACCTGTTTACTGCAGGAGTTAAATAAGTTAAAATCCAATGGAATTTCTATTTGATACACTCAATAGTGTGACAAATCGAGGGAAAAGGCAGGGGCACTAATTTCAATCAAGTCTTTCCAAGCGTGTGAATGCCAGAGAATGATTGGATCTCGAATTTCATCATATGTGTGAGTATTGCTTTATTGTGAACATTTACATTAGTAGTTTAATCCCTTTAGGAAAAGAATACTGGAAATTGGTTTCAAAATGTTCCCTTCATTAAATCTGTTGCAATTTCTTTTGAAATAAAAGGCACAGTCTGAGGTAGTGAGAACCTCACAGATGAACTGTTAGAAACATTAGATAAGGACCTCTCAACCCTTAAAAGGAATGAAATTGTGCTGCACATTTCCCAGCTGAATACTTTGCAACATATTAACATCATTTGGGGGAATAGAATTTTAAGCAAAGGCTGTCACTGTGTATCACACATTTAAAGGAAATCAGAGACAAAATGAAAGGCTTAAAATGTGTGAAGAAGCCACATCCACACACAGCCACTCATGTTTTTTCTAAGCTCTCTTTTCTGCCCATTATATTAGTTTATTCACAGTATTTCACTGTGCTGGAAGATATAATCATGTTGTACCACCATGAGAAATCTCAGGTTTGTGCTCCAGCAAGGTCCCATCTCAGAAAAGATCTCATAAGATCGTTCTTAGTCTTGATTTCTTGCATCCCACATTGGCTAAAGAGATGTGTGTTGCCCTTTTCATTGCTGTGTAAAAATCAGCAACCATCAGGCACTTGCACTGGGTACAAAATCCAATGACAAGTGCAGAGTTCCCTTCAGGAAATAATGCTTTGAAGGAACCTCTTGTGGAAAGCAGAAGATGGTCCAGCAGCATTTGTTTTAAATTCATTCATGCTTCCCTGTGTCCTGTGACATGTTAAAAGCAGTTAATGCGGCCTGGTGCATGCTAAGTAACCTGCTTTTTTCTATGTCCTCAATCTTCCCCAAACCACATGAACAGCCAATTAGAAATTCAGCTTATCAGAAATATCTGTCGTTTCAACCTTAAACAAAATCAAATTTTCTCATATCTGGTGGACACAGCAAACAGACAGGTAGGGACTGCTCTAAATTAGTCACAATTTACAATGATGATATGGCTCTAGTCCCTTCCTTGAAATTGCTGTGTTCCTTAACATGACTCCCCTGGATGCCGGGATATTTTGGGATGGCCCACACTCTCTCCAGTTCTCACAAAAACTAATCCAAGGAAAGTTAAACTGAAGTTAATCTATTCTGTGAACTTGTTCACAGATTATTTTGATGGATTCACACTTCTCAAACATAGAACACTCTAGTTAAAATTTCCAAACACACCTAAAGGCAAAACATTTCAGACACTTAAAAATTTTTTCTGTAATTACAAGTTAAGGATAAACATCTTACAGAAACACTTAGTTTTTCTATTCAGCAGTCTAGCACACTGAATTAAAAGCATGATGATACCAAAGAAATGACATAAGTAAGGCATATTTTTTAGATAAAATGTTCTTTTGTTCTCTCTACTCAAATTTCCAATAATCTTTTCTTTCAGCGCAAAGCACTTATGAATTATTAGAACATCAGCATTAATTTTAAAAAGACATTTGACAAAAATGCATATCTGACCCACACAGAAAAGCTACAGAAAAAAATTTAAGTACTAATCTGTGAATGAGATGAAACAGGGCAGGAGAAGATTAATGTACAAAGAAGAGTATTTGGTAGATTTGTCTTCAAAAAAAGGGATATTACAGAAGCAACAGTAAAAGTAACAGCACAAAATCAGCCTTAAAATCTTCCAGTTTCACCACTGTGGAAATATTTTGGAAATAGGAAAGTAGGAGTATACTTACAGTAGTAACTGCCACCATACTGGTAGCCTGATACACCTCAAATGAGAGGGAATAAATAACCCAAGCTTCCCATGGCATACGACTATTGCCTTTTTACCGAGAGTAAACAGCATGTTATCACTCCTCAGAACAAATATCCACAACTTTAAATCCGGGAAGGTTAAAAACTTCTGCTGACCCATTTTATTGTATGACACTTATGCAGAATTATATCGATAACACAATCAGAAATGATACTATTGAAACTAAATGAGGTTTTCCCTGATCCTACTCTTGATCTACCCTCTAATATCAGTTGTTTTAAACAAAGACAGTCACAGAGAAAAAGTCAGTTTTCTGTGGGTGGAACGAACACAAACTAGAAACACATGATTTTCTATTTTCCTTGCTGGGTAATTTTTCCACATTTCTATTCAGAAAAGGAAATTTATAGATTCAGTTTTCACCTACACTGATGCAATTGCTGTGAGAAAGAGCAGGAAACATTCCTTCAGATCAGGCTCTCATTAGGAGGGGACTGCACAAAACAATGTGCAGAAATCCCATTTCGGTTGGAAAGCATAACTTCAATACAACCTAATTGCAGAAGTGCACAGGGAAATTCGAACACTTTCTCATATTCTAGCAGAACATGTGGTTAAAGTTAAATATTTGCTTTTGTTCTTTCCCAAACTACAAAGCAACAGACAGACACTCTTCAGTCTTCATGTTTTCTAATTAAGGAACACCAAGCTATTCCATCTATGACAGCTGACTCTAACAAATACCTCTAAAGAGGTATCCCAAAGTAAGGCTGCAGCTCTTTAATATCCTAATCCTAAAATGCACAACATACCATTAGCTGAGTAACTGTACTGGCTGCAACTAAGAAACAAATTTAACAAAAACTCTCCCAAAAAATTCACAGCAAAGGCATTATTTTAAACGTATTTCATATAAATTGATTGTATTTGTCTATTCAGTATTGCTTTTTAGAGCCAGAAGTCCAGCATTAACTCAAGAATGCCTGGGCCTGTGCTTACACAGACACCCAGTCAAACAATTAGGAACCTAATCATTAAAGAGTTTAAGACAGAAAACAGATGTTCCAGCCAATTCTGTCAGAGCTAGGAGCCTCTGAAGAGAGAAGTCTGGATTGTTTTGCTTCCTTATTCCTGCAGTGCCAGAGATCATTCTTGTTACCATGTTTTGAAGCAGTAATTTCTGAATGATGATGCTGGCAGAACTACAAACAAAGAATTACACTAATCCAATCTGGATGTCACTAACACATGTAAGACTGTCTTCATATTTTCACAGGTCAAGCAGGATTTAAACTTCTCTCCATTAATAAAACAGAAAGACACTGTTCTTGGACTTTAAAAAGCGTCTTTTTCAGAAAAGGCACAGGTCTCCAGAGTGGGTAACAATGCTTTGTCCTGCAACAGGAGCTCAGGAAATAATTTATGTAGATGCACTGCCAATGATCAAATTGCTTTAAACAGGTAACACCAAGCATTTGTACATCAGCGACCTTGCTAACCCAGATTTGCCTCTCCAGGGCCTGTCTATGTACATAAACTTTCACTATAACTGATAACCCACTCTCAAAGAACAATAAGCAATATATTAGTCATGAACTACAACTTCAAACGCTCTGCTCCATAATACTGGACAAGAGGATTGAGGGTGGATTCAAACCTCTGGATCCAAAACACAGGTATTTGGGGTTTGGTTGTAGGTCCAAGCTGGAAATTCAATCTAAAAAATTATACCTTTAGTTTTAATATTACCTACAGCATCTTCAGGAACTGCTGAATTCTCAATAAGTTTTCTCTTGTTACTGAAGAGCTTACAAGACACTTCATTTGCAGTTGAGAACACTACACAGAAGACAGAGTTTAACCAAATCCCAAAGGCCAGAATCCAATTCAGCATCTCCCCCAGATGCTGGTAAGAACTAAATCTTAAGAGCATCTTTGCCAACTTAATTATAAGCAATGAAGAAAGGAAAGGTCCTTACCCTAACACCTGCTTAGGTAATTCCCTATTCCCCAGGGTTGCACATACACACAAAAAATTCGTTTGGAAACTAAGACATAAATGCTTATACTGAACATATAAGAGGGACTAAACACCATACCACAAAAAATTCTGGGTGCCACAATTCTGAAAGTCAGCCAAGCTAGTGATGGAACATCAGCCTTATCATCAAAATACAACATAAGGAACAGTTTATTTATTTCTGTGGCAGTTTAAAATTTATTTCATAAAGGTCAGATTGACAGCACTTTATTTTGTCAGCAGGAGAAAATAATTGTAATTGCAGGAAAAGTATTGTCATGACAGAAATAGCAAAACACTCAGCTTGCTTAAATTTTTTAGTCCTTTTAGCAAAGGAAATAAGTACCTATCTTGCCTATGCTTTCACTCATTAGATAATACCTATATACCCACCAATTCAGTACAGCTCCCTCACACAAAACTAAGCTGCAAGAAATAAGGAGGTTAACACGGTTTTTCATTTTCATGGTTCTTCTAACTCATTAGAACAATCATTTCATGACAGCAACTCCAAATACCAAACTAGTAAATTAATGGTGATTTTAGCAGGCAGGAAACATCAAAATGCCAAGGAGAGGTCTGAGTTTTAGGAATTAAATATTTTCCTTAAATATTTCCTTAAATCAGCCCATAGGCTGATCATTTAAGGTAAGACTAAACTGGCTTTTGAGGCTGTATTTCTCACATTTGAGCTATTCAAAATTTCAGACCAACTTGTATCTTGGGCATATTGTCACCTTTTCTGCTGCATACATTGTCAGTAAACCTTGCTAAAGACAGCTCCTCCTAAGGGATTCTAGGTTATTGGCCATTTTAGGGCTCAAGACGCAATTAAAAAGGAATCTGGTGAGCTCTAGTCACTTCTAGTTTTCTTCCCATACAACAGCAATAAAAACCAGAAACATTCAAAGGTGTTGAAATCGGAAACCTTCAAGAGTTTCCAATTTTCGGCCACCAGATTTCCCCAGCAGCACAACTTTAAGCTGTATAACTGAGGGATTATTAAAGAGGTGGGAAAAGATGAGAAAACAGAAGACGGAAAAGGTAAAATATGTTTTACCACACTGAAATATGGCCAGGAATGTAACCTCAGGATTCCCATCATCCACAACCACCTGATAGATAATGTAAACTAATAGTTGTACAATGATGTAGTATTAAACTACAATTCAGTGGGCAATGGAAAAAAATTAAACCAACAAAAAACACACTACCAGAGGCTGCAATCCAGCTCAAGAGGCAGAGTTCTCTCCTGATCATCTGGAAACTTTTCTTCAAGTTCAGTAGCAGCTGGACCAAATGCAATTGTTAAAAAATGATAATACTCATGACCTGCTTGGATGTCCAGTCAAGTTTATCAGAAAGAGCCAAATTGCCTTTCACTGAAGTAGAAATAGAAATATGTTGGCAGCATATTTTCTGAGAGAAGAAGCACAGCTGTGTCTATCCCAAGCCAAGAAGCCCCTCAAAGCAAATGTTATGATCAGCATACAGAAACTCACGGAGGACCATTTTCACCAAGTGCTCCAAGTAACCAATCAAAAACATTATATCCCCAAAAATTCTGGCTGCACCATCTAAATCAACTCCAACAGGGTTAAACCGTAAAAATCCACTGCACTCTCCTTTAAAGATAACATAGAAGCCATGGTACTGAACTGAATAAACTACAAGCTTCAAAAGACTAGAAAGACTGAAATAATGCTAAGATTGGGAAAATGTCAGGCTGGGGGAAGATGAGGAAGGCTGGAGGTCTAGAAGGGGATAATTAAAGAAGTCAGCAGTGTAAAAAGCAAGGAAGTGCAGGACATGTCTATAAGTAGCAGGACGCATTTAACTTCCATTGTACCACTTCAATAATCAATAGTGTGAGCCTGCACCAGCCCAAACTCTGAGCTGAGAACAAGCAGCTTCCCATTTCTGCATCCCAGACATAAATTCATGTGTGCTCCACGGCCCTACTGGAAGAGGCAAGAAGCATTCTTAAAAAATAATTACAAGAAGAAAAAAACAAAAAACCTGAAACGAGAAGACATCAAAGCACTCTGCTGCTCAGGCCACAGAAGCAACAGCCCAGGGAACACACTGCATACCATGCCCACATGACTAGAGGAAAAATTCACGTGCACACATTCCAAGTGCTTTCAAGTCAAGCTGTCCAGATGTTTCTGCACAGCTGCATGTTAGTAGTGTTCCGTGACCAGCATGCAACAGACCCAACAAGCCTGTCCTGCTGTGCAGAACACCTGCAGGAAAATGAAAAGCACAACCATAACTCAGAAAAAGCTAAAATTAACTTCTCTTGTTCGTGCCTTATAACTAAAGCTCAGACAATGTGCATGAAAGAAAAGGGAAGGGTAACCCAGATGAAGACAGCCAAAAAAAAAAGAGAAAAATATATCCTTGCATTGGTTTTCAGTTTGGATTGTAATTATGATGTAGGAGTTTTTTCCATTTCTCTCAGTAACTCATTTTCACATTCTCTTTCCCTCCTCTTTTTGTTCGGCATATTGCTGATTTATGCTCCTTCACAGAGGAACTTAATCATTTGAAAAACTTCAAACCACAAAAACTTTAAAAAATGAAGTACACAGGCTGGAATAGTAATGAATGGTTCTGCTCAAGAAAGCTCTGACCATGCAATTTCTGTTAAAAAATGTTGCATTGAATGTTACTGATTTTAATGACACTTTTGATAATAGAATTGGCAAGGTCCATGATGAAATTTTCTCTCATTTACCAAGACTCTAAGTGAAAGTAGGGCTTTTTCTGGAAACTGAAGTTTCAATCCAGCTTCAATTCACACAAGAAAAAGATACATTTTGATCTGCTGTGAAGTAAAACAAACTTTAAAATGTCAGAATATGTTCTCTAACCAAGACCTGTCCCTATTTGACCAAGAAACAGCTTTTCAAAATGCAGATACTTGGGTACTTGAACATGACAGGAACTCAGTGAAATGCAGAAGAAAATTCAGAAACATTTATTACTCTGAAAAATTGCTCAGATATCACTAACATAAACGCCTACAACTTGAGGTAAAAGCATCAGAGATTACATCTTCTACTATTTGAAGCAGTTAAATGAACAAAGCTGAATCTCTGCCTGATATTCCAAGAACTTGAACAAATGTGCATTGCTGCATCTCTCATAAAGATCTGTTAAGAAGGTTTTCTGCTCATATCTTCAAATCATCCTCAATTGTAGGCTATTTCAACTAAAACCTCCCCAAATCACTCTAATCTTCAGAGCTCAAATAGTAACAGAGACAGAGAAAATCCAAACATATGCAACAAAAGCACTAACTCAGCCAGGTTTTCCAGGCATATTTTCTGTAGAAACTACCTCCATGACCAAAGGCACTGAAAGAAATTTATTGTAGGAGAAAATCCTACAAACTTATTCCAACATGTCAGAGGGAGCATAAGTGAAGGTTGGGGTTAGTGCTACCTACACCTGTCCTTTGGATAAACAGAATCCTCACAGCTGTCAGTCACTATCAGCATTAAAATGAGACTCTTCTTTAATAACACAAGATTTGCCTTTTAAGAGGCTTAGAAACAAACCCTCTTTTCAGCAGGGAATTTTGCAAAGGGAGCTCCAAGCCCGAGAGACCAACCAAAACAATACCCCACCTTCGCTTAATACAGACCCTAAATGTGATCAGGAAAGAAAGCAGCAGCTTCACCTGAACTCAGTCTATACATTTGAGGCAACACAGGTTATTTAAGAAATTCAAGGATGTTCATACAAGCTGAACACCCCAGCAAGGACATATGGTACAAGAAATGCAACAACAATGTAGTAGCAACAATGAGAACATTAACCACTTCAATACCACGAAAAGTAACTGATGGCAAGTGTAACTGCATGGCCTTTCAATAAATAAATAAATAAATAATCTGGTTTAGAGGAAACCTCAGAAGCTTATCTGAAAGAGATGAAGTCTATCTGAAAACTCACACCTTGACAACCTTTGGATCTAGTCTTCGGACAAACAGGTCTTCAGGTCTGTTTTCAAATCTCTTCTGCTGTAAATCTCCTCCTCCTGCCATCAGACACCTCCCTTCTCACAGGATCTTGTTGAAATCCTTCCTCGCCTGCAACTCACCTTCCATTACTTTTCTCATTACACAGATCTTTCTTGGCTTCCTGATTTTCTGCCTATTACTTGCTCAGTAAACTCCCATTTCCCTCATGTCTACTTTCACCACATTTTTCCTCTTCTTGTGAATGTTTCTCCCTGTAACCATCTTCTTTCCCAAGTTCCAAGTATTTTAAGATCTTGGCCTTTACAAAATCCACGCTTCAGTCCAGTTTATTATCCAGCTACCCACTCTTTTCATAAAATTGGCTTAGTTCCAAAACATGAACTGTGCTGTCTAGTCTGCCTGAAGTAAAACTTGATGTAAATCAGTTTTCTCATGCCATGAATGTTCCTGATCTTTAATTGCCTTCTTTTTGCTGTTTCACAATGAGATAAAACTGACATCGTTTGAAATTTTTATTAAAACCAGAAACAGAAATATCTATCTCAGACTAGACAATAAGTCTTGCAAAGGTACTCATATGGGAAAATCTCAGTCTACCTAATTAGAATGAGAATTTTTCAAAGGATTACCCAGATTAATGATTTTCATATTGTGCTAAGGGCTAAAATAGGAACCCAGTACCACTACTTCCCTTCCCCCAAGAAAGTAATATTGAGCAGGGGAAAAACCTTCCATAAATGCTTCATTCAAATGAATATGGCCTCAAACAGGTAGGGTTTCAACAGAAAACTGGTCTAAAAACCATTTATCTGCTTTAACCTGAGTTGTCCCCTGTGGGAATTAACAGCAGGTCAGCAAGCCTGTCTGATTCCGACATCGATCTTAGCACAATCCATTTGTACCCGTGAGAAACTTGGTGTCAACAGAAGCAAGAAACCTAAACAGAAAGAGAAAACATCAACAAGGCTGCACCTGGTGTTTTTCTGAATGCTTAGAATGCTTATGCTATAGGAAACCAATAATAGTATGTTGTAGTTAAATAATAGCCAATTAATCTATTGTAGTAGTCAAGCAACCAATGGATGAGTAGCACAAATTATGAACATGTGAAAGAGTATAAATGACACTGGCTTTTGCAATAAACAGAGCCTGCTTGCTTGAACTTGTCGGTGGGGTTCATGTGTGTCGTGTCCATCTCAACAGCAACAGTCCCCTGCAGGTCCTCTCCACCCAAAAGGGTCTCCAGGAATTCTTATAAGCTTGTCTGAAGAGAGCAATCAGGCATAACACCTTCACCATTTATCTTGTCCTTACAAAGCATGTTTGATTGTGTCCAGATTATGCTGGCATTCTCCTTTCCAGTCATACCCCATATCAGCTCCAGGGATTTCCTCACTGCCTGGGAACAATGGGACTGGTTTTGGTGGACTCTGCACAGTGGCAGAGGAGGTAGCCTAAGACAGACACCTTCTCATGAGCCCTGCTTTTAGCCATGAAAAGTGTCACCTTCAACTCTGTCCACATCTGACACCAGCCCTTGGTCCAGTGTAGCATCTTCAGCAAATTTTACCTATATATAAATATAAAATCAAGGTAACTCTGAAATAAAACCAAGCCAAGTAAATCTGTCTCAGGTGATGGCTAGCAGTGGATGTCATAGGAAACATACTAGAACTGAGTAAATCTATACTCAAATTTCTTGAATTTTACTGTTTCATTTCCTGAACCAGAGGTATATTTTCTCATTTAAGAGTTCCTATGAGAGATCTTCCCATTAATTTATATGAATTTCACTATTCTGAAGCTCATACCTGTCATTTCTCACCTGGCTTCTACTTGCAGCCCATGAGCCAATCTACACTCATTACTCAGCTCTCAGATACACATCCTTATGTTTTCCCTTGAGGCTCCTCATGGCTAACATGCACATCCTTTAATTTTTGTGACCATGCCTGTGTGTGCTGCTTGACAGTAGCCTGCAGCTGCCACTGGGTCTGCCCAGAGCTACATCATGATCATGTTGTTTGCCAATCTGTTGGCATTTTGTTCTCAACAGAGACATTTAGGGTGAGGACCTCCTGGTTCTGTGTTTGACAAACAGGAGAATACTGACCCATGACTAGACACTACAGGAACAAAAAATTACAGCTTGGGAAGCCATCATTTGTAAAGTGGTTTGCACACATCCTGGCAAAAAGCTGTCTCTTAAACCAATTTGTTTCTGAGGAAAAAAACCGTGGGTCCTTCTGAGGAAAGGTCAGGCATATTTATCTGCCAAAATTCAGTCTCCTGGTGTCAACAAAACGGAAACCACCCCCACAACAACAGGTAAATGTAGTTTGAAGGAGGAGGAGTTCCACAAGGAATACTGACAGCTGGAGTGAATTTGACCTCAAGACTGCCCATCAGGCCATTTGAGAATGGCAGGTGATTTAAGAATGAAAATCTGATCACATTAACACAGGTGAGGGAGGGGATATCAAAATAAATGTACTAATCCAAAATGAACACCACTGCTTCTAGCAGATCTTTGCTTTTGACTATTATGTGCCAAACCTCGTTATTTTAGTATGTTTCATGATTTGGCTGATTATTTAAGTAATACATCCTAGAGAAATGTTATTGGCATCAGTGCCTTAGCTTTTACATAGAAAAATTCATCAAAAGCTGAAGGACATGAAAATGAAACCACAAATCAGAAAATAAATTGAATATAGCTTTATTTTCTTGGAGGAAGAAGGCATCAGGCACAATGTTTTGGAAGGTCTCTCAACAGTTCAAACTTCTGACTTTGCCTGATCAAACTTTATCCAGAACTCTTTATTAAATCTAATATGAGCACTATCCGTTTCCTGTAAAAACCTTTCATTAAAACAGACCTGCAAATTAAAGCTTGAAAACAGAGTTTTTGTAGGGTTTGGGAGTGAGGAGTCACTAGTAATCATCCAGGGAAGGGCTGGAAGTAGATCAAATATGTAAACAAGACTTACTGTCAGAATCATCCTGAAGGATGCTGAACTCCCACAATTCCTGTCTCATCCGTAGCCTGTGTTTCTTCTCCAGGAAATTTTGTAATTTCCCCATGGCATAATTATCACCTTAACTAAACTAGTTTGTCAGTATGCAGAGGACACAAATAAACTAGTCATGGGCAATAAAGCCTTGCAAATTTTCTATTGTACTGCTCCAACTCCCTACCATCCCTCCCAATTTTTAATTGAATGTTGCCATTAAATGGTTCCCTTTAACATTCAGCCAGTGAGGTTTCTTAACATGCAAACTCCTGTACTCCCATAATAAGCATTACTGGCATGACATTTCTAATTCTAATTATTTTAGATTATTTTCTAACAGTCATTAAAAATAGAGGGATTTTCTACATTCAATTAAGAAATAGGCCAACAGCCTCAGAAAGAGCCTTAGCAAATACACTTAAGGTATTCTCAAATATTAAAAAACTGCTGCCAGAGGAAATGAGCGTGATTTCCAAAGCTGCTTTCCGAAACTGCAGCTAGAGATAGCAGGATAAGCTGTTGTAATCCATGGTCTGGAAGCAGGGATACCACATCTTTCAAACCACTGTAGGCAGCAACTGGAAGACCTTTCCCCCTCCTTCCCCACACTTTAAACCTGTTTCCAGCCCACTGGAGTGGGAAATACGTGCAGTGATACCACAGCCAGTTTCTGCCACCAAACAGATGGTGACTGCTGGAAGCCAGTAACACAGATCCTAGTCACTGAAACTTTATTGGGAGAGCCCACCAGTGTGAATAAATGTCTTTAGATGGACTAATTAAAATTACTCTTTTCATTAGCTAGGACCATCTGTTAGGCCGCAGAGCTGGTGGAATTGCACACAGGTGGACATTCCTAGGTGGGAATCAGCAAAAGAACTACTCATGGCTTGTAAAGCTATTTTGCCCTAATAACAGGCTACTGAGGTTTCACACAGAATGTTCCCTCAGTCTGTGTTCACAAAAGGACTTTTACCCATCTCTCCACCTCACCTAGAGACACCTCAACACCTACTGACTGGTGTTGAGCACCAAGCTCAAAAGTAGTTTAGTCTTTCTAGCTAAATGTACCAAATATTTCCTGATGTGTCACAACTGTTTGTACCCTCCCATAATTACCCTGGTATCTGCATGCAACAGCAAAAGGGAAAAAAAAAAATTATTTTTACCCCCCAAAAATTAGAAAATACTAGCTTTTAAAAGCTCAGGAAAAGTCCACAAAAATAAATGTGGAATCCACAATATTGAGCTTTGGGGCAGAAAGGATAGTGATACAAAACTTTTCCAAGCGTTTGCTTGAAATGAAATCCCTCACACAGTACAAGGTAATTAATACAAGTCTCAGCAGTAAAGCCCTACACACTCTGGCTCAGCCTTCCTGTGAAATCCACATAGACATTACAGATACAGTGCAATGGGCCTGATTTACAGTTTTACACTTATTCTTTCTTGCCGCTCACCCTGGAACACCCAGCACTGCTCAGTGCTCACGCATGGTCTGATATCCAAAGCCATGGGCTGCAGAACTCCAGCTGACTCCATATCTTCTGACTGCTCAGGGCTCTATAGCAGCCAGGCCAGCTTACCCCTGGTGAAGCAAAAAGCTCCCATGCAAACACTGATCACAGCTGTGCATCACTGCTGGCCACTGCCCACAATTCCTGACACAGCAGCTTCTGGCAAGCTACACTGTGCTTTCATATTTGCTTTCCTGCAATTCTCAGACAACCTAGAAATTGCACAGAAATAGATAGGTTGAAAGTCCCAGTCTAAACATGTTAATTAAATATAAGTAGTTGTCACTGCAATCCATCTGTACTGCCCTACACACTACCAAGACTTCTGGGCATGAGAGCTGGACAGAGGAGGCTTTGTTGCCAAAATAAGATAAAGGTCTGAAAGGAAAACATTTCAAGAAAACTGTTATTTCAAGCCTTAATTTACACAAAAGGTCACCAACAATTTATTTCCCCCTGTTATGTATCACCTTTAGACAACCAAAGAGTTAAGGCAAGGCAGACATGCAGGAAGCTGGCTAGCCAACATACAAAGCATTCTAAAAAGAGCAGAGAGGCCAATATGCTTGTATTTACAATATTTTGTGACCCTAACCTACTCATCATGTTTTATTATTTCCTCATTTTATAGCTCTGCTCTTTCACAAGACCCAGCAGCCAACATTTCTTCTCCACTGGCCCAAGGAGCAGCCAAGTGTCTCCTTCACAGCCAAAATCAGTTACTGAGCCAGAAGCAGCCAATACGAGGTTGTGAATGCACAAGGCAGCAGCTGATGCCCTTCTGCTGGAAAATTAGACTTGGGTTTTAGGCACCTAAGGGTTTTTTCCCAATCAACTTAATTCATTCTGTGAGCATATTTGAAATGATTTGATCAAATTTGGATTTAAATTCGGGCAACAAGTGGAACTATGCAGATTTACACCAGCTGAGGAACTGACTATATTTTAATACTACATTCTCTTTCTTTTGTGTGAGAATAAACAGAAAAGAATTCTTGCCCAAAGAAAGCAAAATAGCATTGTGTAGTTTCAAGGCCAAATAGAAGGATGTGTGCTGAAATCAAAAGCTCTAATTTAAAAACCCTTGACAAAGGATGATTTTCCCCTATGTGGGAATCTGCAGATCTCAGTAGAAGGTGTTCAAAGCCCAGAAAGAAGAATAACTTAAATGTAAAACTAACCAAGAGTTTTCACACAGTGCATTCGCTTACAACCCTGTTTAAACAGCAGTCACAGCTCTTGGATTCCTTCACTTGATGCCTCTACAAGCAGCTTTGGTAGCTAAAATGTCCAGGATGGTTGTGGTCCTTTCCCATTATCTGAGAATGGTGCATCAATTCACCCTTTACAAGATTTTCAGCCCTGGCAACCACTGACTCTTCTCCTTTTAACATTGTTCCCAGACACAGCTGTCATGGAAGGGGGAAAACAGCATGTTAAGCCTTTTGGAGTCCATCATACCTGAATTCCTGGACAAATAACGTCCAAAGACCCACATTTAAAGACCATCTCACCCCAAATTTTTATGGCCACACCTGTGAAAAGAATTACTATAAATTTAGGGGATGAATCCCTAGAGGATCTATAGGTTTTGTTCTGAGATGAATTTTGGGAACAGGACCCTTAGGAGGGGTTATTGGTAATATAATGCTTTTCTAGTTTCCCCAGTAAAATGCACCTTCATGCAGATTTGTGTTTTTAACAGCTTCTGACAACAAAAAAAGCTCTTTTTGGCAGCAGCAGCCAGTGAAATTTTGGGCAGACATCTGTGTTTGCCTATCCCAACCCAAAAATAAAATCAAATAGCTCTTCAGTTAATCTGGTGAATATATAAATGGGATGACTGGATGTCTATAGTATCTACCTTTTTTACATATTCAGAAAAATTAATTAATTCTGCTTTGAATACCAGCAACACCAGCTTTATCCTTAAACTGTAAGGAACACAAGTCTCTTGCACCCAAGAGTACAGGTTAAAACCTACCCTACAAGTTACTGAGATCTTGTTTTACCTGTTGTGCTTTTAACTGGTGTCCTTTTTCTTTATTTTTGTTTTAGTGAAAAAGCAGACCTGCTGGCAGTTCATTCACAGCCAGCACTGAATACATAAAATCAGTAGTAGACCCACTTTAAGGGTAAAGTCTGAACATACCACTTCTGTGACCTTTAAAGTCTCCATTGGCCCAAACTCAAGAAGCAAAATTTGATTTTTCAGTTCAGAAATCCCTGAGTACAAACAACTCTGGGGGGCTATAGTAGATCATTTGCAAAGATCATAAATGAAGAGGGTGGAATTAAGGTGCACAGCTAAGCGGTGCAAAAAATTGAGGAAAAGACTCATAATATCTATCTATAATAGATATTAAATAGGAATGAAAAGTATTTAGAGTAACTAGTCATGCATAAAGCATCACAACCTGTCCCCCCCAGCTCCACACAGTCTGGCAGTAGGGATGGGGGTCTGGGAACAGCCATGATTCATGTACATTGTAGTCCTGAAACTACTGGCAAGAGCAGAAACAAACACCACTCAGCTAAACATGCCATTACAATGCATGCACAGTTGTTTTATTGTGCACAGGCAGTAGATTAGTGCACATCACCTAATAATGTACAATTGGGTTCACTTCAGAAACAAAAACAGACGGGCAATGTGGATGTTCACAGAAACTGCCCAAGCAATGAAAACCTCCTTGCATGGGAAACTGGACAAACCTTGCCCTGTGACAGACGAAGCACATGGATAAAAACAGACTGATATTTTCCCTCACCGCATGTCAGGGGATAAAAGATGTTATAACATCTTCCATTTCTTGATTACACATGACCACGAATGCCAGCTTGTTGTAATTAAAAGGATGGAACATCAGCATTTAACAAGGTTTAGAAAAACTGCTCAGGACAGAAGATCCATTTACCCTTCTGTAATACACCACTTACAACAGCATAAGAACCTCATGCCACACATGAACCTCATGTTTTTCAATGTGACTGGATGGGGTACCCAGCATATATTTTAAGTTCTGCACAGATAAAAATAGTGGGTGAGATAATGCAATGTCTACATCAGCTACCTGGGCCATGGACTGACTGCACTCCCTCAGCTTCCATGGGGCTGCAGTTACTGTCCCCACGTGGTTCTGTCTAAAATGGTTCCTCTATAGCAGAATAAAACATGAATTCTCTAATGCCTCCAGGAGACAGTAATCAGCCACCAGCCTGGCCATAAGTATTTGCTGTGCATTGTGTAAAGTCATTTATCACCACTTTGAACACTAATCGTGTTCGTCGCATGAGCCTGTTTTCAGGCCTTCCATCTACCATTAAAGCTTCCATTTCCTCAGATTTGATAAACTTTTTCCCTTTACTTTCTTCCTCCTCCCCCATATAATGGTTTCAGAGGTTTGACAGTGTTGATAACTGAAAAGAGCTTAATTTAATGTATAATTTTGTGCTTACGCTATTCAAAAGGAACTTTGATAAATAATAAAAGCAGACACAGACCACATAAATCTTCTTTTTTTGAATCTTTTTTAAAAGAAAATAAAATTAAGACAATATTCACAAATTAACCACAGGTTGGTCTCCTGCAGCTGGTATAGTTAGTTCCACCCACCTTCAAAGGAGTCATGTTTCCAACACTCAGGAAACAGTTAAAAATGCCATCATTGTCCACATGCTTTTGGAGACATTTATTAGAGTAATTGAACCACTTTTTCAAACTTTTTACCAAAAAGCTAAATCAAGAATCTCAAATAGTCGCTTGAAGCAAGGCTGACAGGCCTTTAATATTAACATCAGATATTAAGATCCACAACGAAAGCTGAAAAACTGAAATCACCAGTTGTTCCTTTTAAGAGCAAGAGAGCTGACTCCACTGAAACATAACTCATGTGTCCAGTTCTGCAGTCAACAAGTAATGTTCACAACACAATGCTCTGAAGATGGGATTAGGAAGTAAATCTTCAGGTATTAATTCCCTCTCTACTCTTCATTTCAGGCAATTCACCAAGGTGCATGTGGAAAGTACAAAATAGGGTAAGCAAACACCCAAAGCTGGCAGCCAGGAAGCAGACTATCACCATTAACTGAGTAAGGTCCTGCTGCTTCTCCAAACTCAATGCACACACAGTTGAGATTTAGCCATGACAGTGTAATTGTTTCAGGAATGCTTCAGTCCTTATGGCAATGGGTTCTGCAAATTAACAGCATGAGTGAGGTAAACCAATTATCTACCACATAGTTATTCAAGCTTACATGCACTGAAAGATGTTCATGTATATATACAAAAATACATTGGCACAGCCTCCGTCATAAGCAACAAATTTCAAGTACTCAGTGCAAGGAAAGGAGAGTGGGCATGATTCTGCTGCCCACTGATGGTTAGAACAGGCCCAGGATTCCTGCAGCACATCAGCCTGTAAGAGTACCCTAAGACAATGATATCCTGGCTCAAATGCCTTGGTACAGAGCACATACCACCTTCTGGTCCATAAACACTCTCTTCTGGTCCTGAGAGTCAACTGCTTCCATGCAGAGGCCAGAGGGCAGCTGCAGTTACATTCACTGACTTAGTCACCTGCTGAGTTTATTTCTCCAGTACCTTTTTTAAATAGGAAAACAAGAACAAAGTAATTAAAAACCATGCATATATTTGAATAATGCAAAAGATACACATTAAAGCAAGAGCAGGCAGACAATTACTAAAACTAAAACTGCTACTTGCTTCTTTCTGTGACTCATAGCAGCAGCAGCACTCCTTCCTTCCTCTTCCAGAACTCCTCTCTACATCAGATGGATGATTATTTAGATTCATTTATTTAATTTACTGCTCCTTCCTCTTGCAAAGGATACAAAAATCAAGCAGACAGTGATCAAAGACTTTAAAAGATCAGCAGCCAGAAGAACATGCCTATTTTATACTCCCTTCTCTCCACCCATTCCAGAATAAATTGGAGAGGCTTACTGAGAACCAAAAGGAACTGCGACTCTCTGGTTGCTTCTGACCCTTTAATTAGAGCAGCAGGGTAGAAATAAATAAACTCTGCTTTCCACCTTCATGACCTTTGATTTCTGACACTGCAAGACACTCTGAAGAAACATTTTAATAACAAAATCCCTCTTCTGAGAAAGGAAGAGAGTCTGATCTTCCCCTCCTGGTACAGTAGGTTTTTTAGAGATGAGACTGTGATACATTTTATATTACACAACTGCTCTTTAGTTAATAGGGGTGTTTCAGAGTTTGAAAGAAACTGCATCTAAATGTTACTGTGACAGATGTGCTAAATGTAGTGAGCAACTGGTTCTCACATAATGAAAAAAATCAGGGCAGAACTTCAAATTAACACAAACTATCCATAATATTAGAGGAGGAACAAGTTTTAAAATTACGTCTGGTTCAATTTCAATGTGAACACTTCTACTTAAATTTGGATGTAACCCTGTGAAACTTCTCTTTGTTATCGTTGTTAATTTTTAAACCAATAACACCAAAAAAATCCTTAAATGTAAAAATTCTCAGCTAGATGCAATCACCAACTATAATTCCAATTTTTGACAGTTTTGGTTGATTTGGTTGGATTTTCAGTATATTTGATGATTTTTAAAAGCAAATCAGCCCACTCAACATAAAAACTTATTTTCAGACTTTCCTTTAAACTGCAGCCAACTTTACCAGCCTCTCTTTTCAGACAAGACCTCTACCAGAACAACTAAAACTGAGACAGATCCTCAAGGTGGTATAATCTAAATTAACTTCTCTGGATGATAGATTTGCACTAGACAGATTCTGGCACTTCATTTGAGTGGCAAACTTTGCATTTATGATTAGTTCAGAAAACATATTTTGTAGAAGAGTGTACATTACTTTTTTTTTAAGAAACAGCTATGATCATCTGGCATAGCTCTTCCAAGTGTACTAATCCAATGTATTTTCATCAGCAGTTGTGTGGGTTTTGTTATATCCTAGAGGCTCAGGCATAAGCAGTGATGAACTGACCAGACCCATGGCCAGCAGAAGAACTACTGATTTCAGGTGAGCCCTCCCCATCCAGTTTGGATCAGACAATCATTTGGTCCAATAACCTTATTCTTCCCTCTCTGCCTCCCTACAAATCCTAACCTATGATATATTTTAAGTCTATCATTTAGGAATTTTTTTTAATTATTTGGGTATCTTTTTTGTCAACATACTGCAGGAATAACAGTAAAGCTTCACTTGTCACACAGCCATCCAAGAAAGGGACTTTTTCAAAGAAAATAATCCTCCATTTCCCTCAGCCATACAAGAAATTCTCCCTGAAAAGCTTCTTGCTATTCTGCAGGCTGCCTGAAAAGAAGGGGAATTTCTACTTTAAATATGCCTCTCAGGCTCCATTGTTATCATCACCCAAGTTCTTTCTTTGCCCATTTTCCTCTCACCTTTTGTTGCTTATATTTCCTCAGGCATAAATTTCTTGCTTTTTTCAAAAGAGATATCTACCCACTTCATGAGAGAGGATTTTTTAGAGGTAGAAAAATGAATACAGAGAAAAGCCACCACGAGTTTTACATGTGCTAGTGTAACTTGAAGACGTGATGGGTTCACTTTTCTCCTGTATATCCACACCTCCATTTTACAATAGACAGACTCATGGTAAGGAAATAAGGCTCCATGTAATTCCCTTTCCTGTGGGTAGTACCCCAAGAAGCCTTGAGAGATATTTAGTCTTTTAGATTAGATGTTTCAAACACATCATATCCTCCCAACGTGCCAGAAAACTTAACTTTTGTTGTTATTAAAATAACAAATTCTCAAATGTCCATTTCTTCATTCTCAAACGCTGAGATGAAGAGGGATAAAAACGGAGGTAAATACTACCTCCATTTAGTTTTCACTGGTTTGAAACTGAGGTTCACACCCCTGTTATAATTCTTTGGACACATGCTAATTATTTGCATTTAAAAGTCATTGATCTGTTGATCTGGCTTTCATATGAAACAGTAAAATAAAACAAGTCACGGATCCTTTGATTTGCTGACAGATTAAATTCAGGTATATGACAGCTGTCATTCAGGTATAATGGGACATAATGCAGATTTAATATCTCTGCTCTATTTCCAGTTTCACCAAACTCAGATGAATTATTGGCTGCTGCAAAGCAACTGCATAGTCTGAATAACCATAAATGTTCAAAGGACTGTTAGGTGCCAAAAAAAGTTCTCCTCCATGAAAGAAACGCATTTGCTGTCTGAATGACCAGTTTCTCTGCAAGTCCTACACAAAACCAGCCCAGGTGTATCTTGTAGCTAGCATCTGACTCACACTGCATTTTCACCTTGGTAAAAATGCAAGATCAAAAGAGCAAAGCCAAGGGGTATAATTTTCTCCGCGTTTGTCACATCCCAAAATGTTAAGTACACGTTCTTTTCCAGCAATCCCCATACAAAAGGATAAAATGAAGAGCCGTGAACTTCAGTCTACTAAATGTCACCCCAAAATAGGTAATTACCATATGAACATTAAACTGATGCATTCCTCTCCTTACAAGGTTCCTTTTTACTATCTAAAGATATTACCAGATGTTAATTGATGTAAAAATGACGTCTCTTGGAACTGCAATTCAAAGACCTCCAAAACTTCACCTACCAGCTCATTCTGAACAGTGTTGATAAAACTGGGCCAAAATCAACCTTTAAAAATATTCCCTAAGCACAGGGACACAGAGCAGGTGCTTGAGCCAGAGTTGCATGCAGAACTTTGAACTCATGTCTATGCACACAACCTACACAGGTCACTTCTCAGCCAGCAATTGCTGGTCTGCTCCTCTGTGGAGAGGTTTACTGCACCCATCTGTGTCCTTGCCTGTGAGCTTCACGGTGAAGCACAGATACCTGGGTATCAGTGTGTTATAGGCTAGAGGCAAACCAAACATCAGCAACTGGCATCAGCCGAGCAGTTCAAATCAAAAGCAATGGGAAAAGTTAGACTGCACATGAAACTAGCTCTTGGTTGATTCACTGAGGGGAAAACAGCCATGCATTTCAGGTTCTCTAGAAGATTTATCTCTAAAAGTCAGATTTATGTGGAGACAATATGATTTAACTTCACTCCCAAGAAGTACTTAGAGATACTTTCTGTGATAGCTTCGTCATCAGCACTTTCCTAAAATACAGGAAAGGTAGAGAAACCCCTGGGGAGCTGACAGAGATCACAAAAATGGTTGCATTCATGTTACATGAGGATAGCCATGAGAGCAGTCTTAAAATCAGGTATCAAAGGAGAAAGAATGGAGAGCACTCCAGTCCAGGCAGGCTAAATCATGAATCCATGATACGTCACATTATTTTAGTTCAGGATGACCTGGCCAGTATTATTCCTATATGAACTGACACAAAGCTCATTTTTATGCTTATGTAGCACTTAAAGTAGAGTTCATATAAAAATACACTGATGTTGAAAGGCTAAACAAACCCTGGCATGTCTGAGATGATGATCTACATTCACTTTCAAATTCTCATCTACACCCTTGCAAACGTAAAGCAGCTAACATGAACTATGAATGAAGAGTTTTACTTTTGTTTCTAGAAGAGTTGAAGAGTCTGAGAAGTTACTTCAAGAGGAAGAAAACATTTCAAAATCAATATAAGCCTATAATCTATATAAGCACTATGATTTCAAGGTAATGTCTTATTGTTGATCAGTCCAGGTAATCTTCACATTAACATGGAGAGGTCAAATATGAAAATATACTACCATATTTCTAAAAGATCTCTGATAAATCCATATCCTTCCATGGACTAAGGAATTTCTTTGATTCTCAATACTCAAAAAGCCATAGCCTGTAAAATATTTTTCCAAGCCCACAGTTTTCCACTTAACCTCCATGCTCATAGTGATAAATGTGTTTCCTTGTTTCCTCTCTGCAGATTCCATGTAGGATATATCACCAACACGGCACAAAGCTGTGAAGGAGACATGTCACAAAGCTGCAGTTTCCAAAAGCTTTCAAAACAGAAATGAGCTTTCATATTTCCATTCCAATTTGATGGTTCTTTTCTCTATTTGTGTCAACAGAAAAAAGACAAGCCTCATCCAGTCTCTGGTCTCAGCAGACCAGTCCAAACAGCACTGCTAAGCTCACACAGGCTTGATGTACTAAGCTACCAACTCTGACATGAGTTACTGTCCCTGCTCCACAGAATTCCTCTCTAACAGAGCAGCCAGAGGAAAAATAACAGGGTTCCAGTCTGCTTGGAAGGGTTTTATTTTTCACTCCTCAGTATTCATCACTCCAGCATTTATTTGTTGCTACAATCACAGTCATCATGCTAAATCGACAGAAAACTGGGATTGCTGATTTATTCCCATAGCAGGAAGATTCAAAAGCAGCAAGCAGCACAACACACAATTCAATAGCAGCATGTAACTTCTGCATCCAAAATTTTATGGGGAGTTGTCTCACGTTACCTCCTTTCCAGCTACTACAGCCCTCCCCTCTCCAAGCTCTCTGTGGGCTCCTGGTCCTCCCTTCCCTTCCATCTGCTCAAGCCTGGAACTCAACCCTGGGCCAGCATAGATCTCACAAGTACCAGCCCCATATAGACTAATTTTTACTGCTGCTTTTCAGCATCTAAGACACAACTCATGGATTCATCTGAGAATACCATTCCCCCTCCTCACTTGATTCTGCCTAAGGAGAAAAGCAGCAGCAGTAAAAATGATGACAATTGCCACTGTTCAGCATGCACATTTTATATGCTGAAATAGTTTTTGCAAGACTAAGTGGAGATAGAAAATAAAAATCCTTCCTCCAGGACGTTGGCAAGGAAAATTGTACCCTCTACCAACATGTTGGCATGGAACTTTTTTTCTTTTTTTCCCTTCTCCTCACACCAGCACTTTCATACTGGAAATTCTCCCTACAGCAGGATGCTTGCCAGACTAACACAGGCCACAAGCATCCTAAAGCTGCCCCTTTTTTAATTTCCCTGACAGTAACACTGAAATCTTTCAAAATCATCTTCATTGACTGCATTAAACATCAATAAGAACTAATTTCAATACATATATTTTTACCTCTCTCACTAGCAACTTTATAGATAGAGATTTTAAGGTATATGAGCTGTTCTACCATGAGGTTAAGAGATAGTTAGATTTTGTTTTGTGTTTGTGCAGAGAGATTAATTGTGTACAGGGTCTGTCACTGACACATCCTGTCTGCTTAGATTAAATTTCCTCTTCAATTCAGATCCCAAACTCAATTTTGAAGCAAGAACATTCTGAGGTTTGGTCCTAACAGAGACTGGACTACAAGACACTAGATCAGGGAAAAACAACCTGTACTTTACAAGGTACTTGAAATAAAGGAGGATTTGCAAGAGCTGACACTCACATTACTCAGACATCACCTGGAAAAACAGCTCCTAGTTTGTAGTCCATACTTCCTATTGCAGTGGACAAGCTGCAGTGGAAGAGAAAAACACTAGCCTAAAGTTTTTTTCATCTTACACCCAGAAACTGAGGCTACTGGTGCCTGCCCACAGCTTCAAAATCTCCACATTCACAGTATCACATGATCACATCCCTTAGTGTGCTGCACACTACTCCACAGGGGAATTTATTGGGTCAGGTTCACTAACAGCTGTGTGACTTTAGACAAGACTAGGCTTGAGACACAGGTTCAGAGCCTTCTGCCTCTGACACTTTTAATTGATATCTGTTTTATAGGCCTTGCACATCGCAACATCTACCAAGACCTTTTTTGACTTCAGACAACAGTCATGGTGATTCTAGCAGCAGCATTTCACAATCAAGGTCCTGCACAAACAGTTATTTCTGCAAGATGAAAGCAGCCTCCCTGGACAGCGAGTAACTGGCTCCCTGTAAAGTTAGTGCTCTATAACCTTCAGATTAGGGAAACTGCAGATTTGTTTTCATTATGGGAAGTAAACTCATTAGCAGATGGCTATTCATTTTTCCCCCCTCTGTCAACTCTAATAAAATATAAATAGAAAAAATAAATAGAAATCTTACTTCAATGAACATTCAAAGAGCTCTCAAAAAAAAAAAAAATCCTGCACATTAAGTGTATGGTTTTTTGCTAATGAAGTAAATTAATCTTTTAAAAAGGAAGTTTGTTTTTACACTTGAGTGATAGCATGCAATATGACTAAAAGACATTGATCTGAAAGCTTTAAAAATATGATTGAAGATTAACTTAGACATTGGACCCACTTAGTACGGTTTTACTGAGTGAATATTCTTCAGGCTACACAAGTGCCATTTCTTGATTTTAAGAAACCTTAGCATCTTTATCAATCTGGCAAACCACAATAGGGTTTGAATAAAATAGTCAAGAATAAAAAAGTCAACTCCCACTTTCAGCTTGCCACACTCCCTTCAAGGCCAACAAGTCAGAAGCTTTTGCCTAGACTTTGGTTTCACATTTATGCAGCATGCAGTGGATTGCACTTTTGAAATAGGCAGGAAAGAGCTTGTGCAGGAGGCACTCAAGTGTGTGCTGCAAGAAGAGTTAGAGATGATCTAACCTATTCTGAATATGTTGTTCCATGTCTTTCATCTCCCACCATTTCCCCGCCTGCTGTATTTGATTATAGACACTTATTTGAAGCTCCTCATGACAGATCAGGGAGGTCTCAGCTGCAAGGGCCTTCCTAAGGGCAGCATAATGTAAAAAACAGCTCTGCAGGGGATTTACAGGACTAGAAAAATACAGAGGAAATATTTCCTGTAAGCTGTTGGTCAAAAATCACTGCAAAGGACAAAAATCACCATTACATTGGTGCCCTCCTGTCCCGATTCAGCAGATGCTACTTTAATGACAATGTGATCCAGCCTTGCTATAAAGTTGTACAAAAAATACCACACCATTTCAGTGCACTGCTACTGTGTTCTCACAAAATTTATGCCTTCTTGATCCCCAGCTATCGCCTACCCAAACTGCCATCAGCAAATACATTCTCTCAGACTCAGAGAGATTAGGGAAAGTGTAGGCTACAATAATTTCCTTCTCTTTCCAAACCCAGCAGTCAGAGCAGCAGCCCATCAGGGTCCAACAGACCAATGAAAAAAAACATGAAAAATAACTGTATTGTAGTGGTAAATACAAATTCAGACCAAATAGGAGACCTGTGGAGCAAGGTACATAGCCCATGAGAGCTTGCTTCTCACTGGGAATATGCCTCTAGTCAAGAAAACACTTTAACATATGTGTAAGACACATTGCAGTCACTGAGCCTTAAAATTACTAAATGCTTTCCTGAACAACAGCTTAAAGAAGAAATAAAATATTCCTCTCTATATTCATAGTTTATTTCAGAAGAAGCTTCCTTGATTAGAATGATACTGTTTGTATTATAACTGTTTGACTCATGTCTTGAATTTCGTGCCACATAGAACTTCCCCAAAAAACACCTGGAAATTATGAAATAAGAATTTGTCCTAATGGTCATTTCCAGTCTTGCAGTGAGGCCATCAATTACTTGTTTTCTCCTAGAAAGCACATAACTGGTATCTAAAAAACCCAGTCAGCTATTAAAAACACACTCGGTATATCAGAATAAGATCCAGACATTTCATTCCAGCCCCAAGGTCTGGAAAGGAGGAGGACATGAAGTCCATAGGGCCTGCCAGTTTCCTTCATTCCCAGTAAGACCATTCCTGGTCTTACTCCTCTGATTCCCTGCTTGGTAAGACAATCACTGTACCTCAGCTGGCAAACCCACATGTCTGTTTTTCAAAGCCAGGTTTCCTTGCCAGTTTCAAAGGGCTCAGCTCCTGCCTCAGCTAGAGTTCCAGAGCTGTTTAGGAATTACAGATCTAGGAAGCGTTTGCCACCTTACCCCGTGACCATCCCTTGAGTGGCTGCCTAAAGCAGGCAGGTCAGAGCACTCTTCAGCCCAGGACATCAGCAACAGCTTAAAAATTGAACCAAGGAAAGCTCAGAGTCCAGATCACCCAGCCACAGGGAGAAGTAACTGGTTATGGGACCTGCCTCACGATCCATATTGCCAAGTATTTTCCTCATCATATTGATGCCTTTCCCTGGTCTTAAAAATTGAAACGAAAACATGGTTTATGGGGAAAAGGGGTTTTTACCTCGGTATTTATCTTAGGATCTTGGGGTACAGCACTTTGTCCAGGTGGAATGCCCCGAAAATGCATGCACACACCTCACACCGAAACACTCACAATTATAGGCCTTGCAAAATTAACAGATTTATCAAAGATTCTCCAATGAGAGGCTCGAGTGAACCCCTCGCTCTGAGGAACCTTCCCCCCTTGATGGGCTTATCTTAGTTTACAAAAATCTGGTTTGGAGAGGACCTTGGTGTCTGGGGCTTCCAGACTGTTTGGTCTCCTGGTTTAACGGTGCCGTGGGTCTCAGATGAGTTATCAGACTTGGAAAGTTACAAGTATGCAGGCTAAAAGCACTAAGAATACATAAAACTATATAAAAGAGTATGTAAGAGGGGTATAAAAGAAAAAGCAAAAAATCATTCTGGCATCGATATGATGCAAACCCTCCAGGGCTGCTTTATCACCACACAACACCCTGCAATTTGCGTGGCTTCCAAACTTTTAGAACTTCCTAGTTATTTCACTCCAAGAGAAAGAGTTAAAGAATTTTAAACCCAAGAGATTGGATTTTTACTGTGTGAAATGAATTCAACCAAACACTGCAACCCAGTGAAAGCTCCAGACCTCTCTAAATGAGCCCCTGCAGCAGATAATGTCTTTTTAATCAGTTTGATGCTCTGATAAATCTTCTCTTATTTCCTAGCAGGGTGAGAAAGGGAGCAACTGAGTTGATGCTTGCTTGAAACAAAGTATTTTGAGATAGAAGCTATCTGTGTTCGTAAATGCCAAAAAGCCTCTAATTTAGAAACACAGGCAATTCCTTTCTATTTCAACTCCATAAATCTGTTTGTCTAATCCTGGGATATTTTGAGGGATTTTATGATAGCCCGTGTGCATATCATTCTACTTGCCTGCACAGCAAAATTTGCTTGAGTACACAAAACATATAGCAACTTGTTGGGCTGAGTAATAGTAATAATCCATCTAATCACAGTCAATTCAGCTGCTGGTTGCTTATGGGCATCCTTTACACATTAATTTAAAGACTGAATAAGCAAGATCAGAGCAGCTATTTAACAAAAGCATGCTCATAAAGCTCCTCTAAGCACCCAACATTCATTTTCAGAGGCTTGTGATCTGGGAGCATGCTTTTAAAACAAGCTTACCAGCTTTAACCTTTCTGCCTGTCATCAGAAACACTCACAAGTCAGGAGAATTTTTTTTCATTTCTTACTAAATGATACACATTTCTGAACACTAATTTGAGCATCAAGAAAAACGACACGTATACACAAACAATTTAGTAGGGATTTTTGGTTTGTGGTTTGACTTTTTTTTTTTAAATAAAGCACTTATTGTGTCCACTCTCCAGTCTCAACTTGCCTTATTTTCAGTCAAAATTACCCCAGTGAGGTGATGGGTAGCACAGACGGTCTAGGGGACACCATCAGTCTTTCATTAAGAAATAATTCTTTTTTAAATATATTTGAGTAGAAAAATCACACACACTACTTGGCTGAGGCTTTGGCCCATGGTGAGTGCCCACTGCTGTTCCAGATGCCACAGAGCTGGTTGGCAGCAGAGGTCACCACGAGAACAATGCACGACCTACTCAGGTCACCACTGCAAACCCTCACTGCTTAAACCTGGTGACTTGTGTGCCTTACCTTGCCACAGCAGGGAAAAAAAGCAGTGCACGATCTTGTGGCTTTAAAGGTGGATGTGAGGAACTAAGGGTCAAATTAACCCAAGATGAGTGGACATTCCCATTGCAAAGCACACAGTTGCTAACCACGACTCCAGACTTACGTCCAACCTTTTGCCACAGGCAAACATATTGAGAAGATCAATTAATTTGTCCCCCAAGACAACAAAACAGAAGTTTGGCTCCAGGAGAAGGTGAGCTCATTTCTTAAAATCAGCTCTAAAGGCATTAGAAATCAAGCATCAGAAGTCCCCTTTGCCTTTCCAGGAGTAACATCAACAATGAATCAGAAGTGGGTTCTGTGAACACTTGAGTGGATATATGAGGGCTTAAAAAATGCAATCGACTGAAAAACAAATCTCAGCATGTGAGGGAAAAGAACAACTCTTCCTAAGTTCTTCCTGGTTTTTGCTTTAAAGGCTGAGACAGTGAATGCAGACAAAAACTACAAGAATGAAAACCAGATACAGGGCAAAAAGCTGTAATGGAAATGTAAGTGACCACAGATGCCTCTGCATGGCAGTAGCTCTTGTTCAGAGTGCCTGTAACAACCCCAGAAAAATGTCATTCAAGAATCAGGCCTTTTTGTGAAAGAACTGTACTGATCAGTGAGTTGTTTCCCTACAGACTACAATACCATCACAGCAGGTGGTTCAGGAAAAGCAGAGACCATTGGAAGCCATGGAGTTAAATCACTGATTGGAGCAGGGTATGGTATTTTACTGGAACATTTGTCATGAGAGGTAGGTATGCATCAAAAGGTCACTTGTTCTGTTCCAACACCACATGCAAACCTAAATTTCAAAATTTCAGTTGGAAGTTGCAGTTGTACGCATTACTTTTCCCTTTTCTAACTGGAAAAGAGATACTAGAAAAATTCCTAGTTCGTCACAGAATGCTTTAAAAACAGAATGCTTTAAAAAAAATTATTTACACATGACTAAGGATGTGTTAAGTTCTTAACTATACTTCTAGTTAATATAAATTTGGCTTGTCACCATAGCATTCAAATTGTTGATTTATAGAGCAGGAAAGTCTCTGGGCAATGAACTCTGCTGGTACTGGCTACAAAAATTTAGAGTCTAGTTATAACACATGAAAAGTTATCACCTTTTGATCAGTAGAGATACCATTATTACATCATTGCTATGCTGTATTGCAACTGGGTTTCTCAAGGATGCTTATTAATCATCACAAGCTTCATAGTATTCCAGTTACTATTACTGTACCACTGCAGAAGTAAACAGAGATTGAGAAACCAAGTGTCTTGCCCTCAGATCCCTTAAATAGTCTGTGGCAGATTCAAAGGTTTCTTCATAGCAAAGAAAAGGAAGGCAGCTTAATAACTAAGAACCAGATTGATACTTGGGAGATCTGAAGTCACTTCTTTCCCATACACCTTTTTTTTGTGCCTGGCATGCTTCCAAATATCTCCAGGTTCATCCTTAGTACAAGTGTGTGAAACTAATTAAACAGGAGTTAGACAAATATAGAAATCATCAAAGTAACCCAGCCACACACAGCCCAAGCCAGTACTGTTCGTGCAGTAATGTTGTTTTTCACATGTAAGAAGGGAAATATAATTCCTCTTTTAATTGCGAACTGCTTAAGTCTTAGATAATAGGAGCTAAAGCACAGATTAATCCAAGGAGATTACACACCACCCCCAGTGTAGGTACACAGAGCAGCTTATTCCACCTATCCTTTCAAAGCAGAAAATGACTTGACATCAAGGCAGTTTGAGAGCCCCAAGAATGTGGGCAAGTTTGTGCTAGTGCACTGTAGCTGCACATCATGGCTTGCTGCTCGTGCCTATCAGTGCCACGTGGACAGTCCTACATGCCTTGGTGAGTGTGCAGCTTCTTCGTGGCAGCACAGGCATTGGGACACACAAGGAAACACAGAGAAGGCTCTGCAGGAAGACTTGTAAATGCTGGTGGGACTCAACTAACCTCTTCCAGCAGAGAGAAGAGAAGCTTTAGGATAAATATTCATTCCTGTGTGCTTCAGCAGCAGTGTCATCATCCCACCACACACTAACAGGGGAAACAATCTACAGAAGCAGCAATATGGATCTTACTTAGCCTTACTGAATTAATGATGTGAAAGCAGAGACATAACAGAGGGAACTTGGCTTGGACTCCACAATTCCTTCAGTTCTGTGCTATCAGTAGACTTGTTCAAAAACGTGCTCAATAAGAGAACACACCTTGTGAATGTGGGCTCCTAATACACCATTGCTGGTTTCAGCCCGTCTTTGATACCTTCCCAGGGCTGCTGCAGTACCTGTCACACATTATCTTTAACCTTTTCTTTCAGTCAGCTGTCAAATACATACTCTACATTGAAATACTTCTCCTTCTCTACAAAAAAGAAAAATTTAAGATTAATAGGAAAGATCCCTGGGTCAGGCTCAGAAAAAAGGTGCTGGAAATATTTGGCTTTTCAAGCTTTCCTATATATGTTCTTCTGCAGCTCTCCCAGTATCACTGAGTCTGTTCATCTCAGGGGAATTACATTTGATAGCATATTTAGTTCACAGGACTAGCACAGTTACATTAAACAAAGGCTGCTGATAAAACATTACATCTCCTTCCCCCCGGCACTCCATTTGCCGCGATGTAAAAGGCAGACACCCCATAGAGAAATTAATCAGAAAGAAGGGGAATGAATCTAAAGAGTGAAAATTAAAGACCCCACGATATCTACGTCCATCTACTACATCCACATGAAACAGTGTCCCAAAACTCAAGGCTGTATTAAGATCCTTACAAGAGATGGAAGGGGTTACAGAATTCAGCATATTATTATCAATATAAATTATAGTTATTTTAATGGAAAGACTTCTCTTCGCTCAGCACTAAAGCTCCATAGAGAAAACAATGTCTTTTAGAAGAAAGTACATCCGTTTTGCTCTGCAAAATGATGAAAAAGACTTCAAGCTAAAAGATATCTCATATAAAAGTAGCACCAGTCTAACTTCAGTAAAACCACACTGCTTTACCTTCAATAAGGATACAGCCTAAGTATCTACATTTCTCTCATAGAGGGAAGTTATTCACTTCTAAGGAAGTGTCTGTGTCAAAAAAAAAACCCAGAAACCAACAAAACAACCATAATTGTGTGTCCTCACATCCCAATTCTTCCCCATTTGGTCTAATGCTCTCAAAGCTTTGCAACACCAGAACTATTCCAAAATAAGGAATATCTAAAACTGTTTTAAGGCTGTCTTGATTTTCCTTTATCTATTAACTAGATACTCCTCTATCAGAATCCCTACAAAGACATTTGCAGAATCAAATGAAGCTCTATAAGGAAAGGACTCCAAATGCCTCAGCTAACAAATTTGGCTGAAATTGATTAACCCAGATAGAACGGGAAAGAAGAAGTCTTGGCTTTAAGAACACATTAACTACTCTAGCCTTTGTAGACTTGAACTTGTAGCATGGAAAATGGATTTAACCAGCAAGGAAAATTGCAAGACACGGACAAAAGTGAATTGATTATGCAGCCTCTTTTAAACCACGACGCAGGTATAAGGGTTTTGTTTACAACACCCTAACTCAATGCCAGGGTTTAAAATTATGATCCATGAGCAGAAGTATATGCAAGAAGAACCTCATGAGGTTTAACAGACAGTACTACATTTATGAAGCAATGCTCAGATTAGAGCTTCCTCAAAAAGGAATTTAGTACAAGAGGGTTTGAAATGATACTTTCAAATCTATTAGGCTTGAGTCTGGTAGACCTGAACATGGAGTGTGGAGCAGGGAGAGAAATACCCTTAAATTAACCACATCCCTCCACAACACAGGATACAGAGTAAATACAGCATCTTTCCTGTAAAGTTATATCATTTCAGGTACTTGCAGATGAATAAGGCTGAATCAACCATGCAAGCCTACTTATCAAAACTTAACTTCTTTGTAAATTGAAGCTCACTTCTTCTAGAGACACAAGCAACCTTAAGCCACTTTAAGGGAGACAGCAAAAATCTCTACAGGAAAAGAATTATAAGCATAAAGCTGCTTCTATTCTCAAAACACCAGCATTACTCCAATCTTAGCAGTTCTGTGTCAGAGATCAGAACTGGGCCTTGGAAGATTATTAAACAAGTATTAGAGTAGAATGAGGACTATATTGCACATTCTTGCTAAGAAGCCTCACACTTTCTGCCTCTCAAATGCTGTTTCTTTTTAGCAACTGACTATACACCAGAAGATAGGAAATGGTAAGTTCCGTCAGAGCTGGCTTTCAAACCACATCATCATTTATTCACAGTGCAAATACCTTCTTACCTCCTGCTCTTGCAGACTGCTGACATGAGGAGAATACAATGATGTCATCTTCAGAAAAGATGGTAACATTAGACTGAGGGTGGGAAGGGTCTTTTCACGTATTAAAGAATCCTGTTCATAGCCACACTCCAGTAAAGAAAAATTTAAAAATTATATCATGATAGAGGCTGAAATCAAATAGTAAGACAGAAAATGCTCCCATTACTTGCTATTTGTGCAAACCAGCACTTGACAGTAACAGCTTTGGTACAATCCTGCCTAGTTCACCTTTCTCACTTTATCTTTCCAAATTCTCTTTTAGTTTCCTTCACTTTCTCAAGTTTCTTTACCTTTCTTCCATTGCATGTGCAAAAGAAAGAAAAACCCACCAGCTGCCCAGGCCGTGTGTTTTTCAGATAAGTGCCTCTGAGCTCATAAGGAGTCCCCTGCCTAAAACAGCCCCTAGAATCACAGAATATACTGAGTTGGAAGGGACCCATCAGTATCATTGGTTCCAACTCCAGCCCAGTGCCCAAGCAGCCTGTGGTAACAATGCTACAGACATTTCATTTAACAAATTTCTCTAAAACGTAGAACCATTTAAGTTGGAAAAGACTATTAAGATCATTCAGTCCAACAATTAACCCAGCAGTGCCAAGCCACATCCTTAAGCTTGACGTCCACACACCTTCAAAATACCTCTGGCGTGGTTACTCCACCATTTCCCTCAGCAGCCTGTTCCAATGCCTGACAACCCTTTCCTTGAAAAAATTTTTCCTAATATCCAATCTAAACCTCCCCTGGCATAACTTGTGGCAGTTCCCTCTCATCCTATTGCTTGTTGGCTGGCAGAAGACAGCCAATGCCCACCTTGCTCCTCCCTCCTTTCAGGCAGTTGTAGAGGGCAATAAGGTCCCCTCTGAGCCACTTTTTCTCCAGGTTAAACACCCTCAGCTCTCTCAGCTGCTCCTCACAACAATGGTACTCCAGACCCTTTCCCAGGTCCATTGCCCTTCTCTGGACTTGCTCCAGCACCTCAAGGTCTTTGTTGAAATAAAGGGCCCAGAACCAGACACAGCACTCAGGGTGTGGCCTCACCAGTGCTGAGTACAGGGGAACAATCACTGTCCTGGTCCTGTGGCCACACTATGCCCAACACAGGCCAGGATGCCATTGCCCTTTTTGGCCACTTGCACACACTGCTGGCTCATGTCAGCCAGCACCCCCAGGCCCTTTGCCATTGTGCCACTGTCCAGCCACTCTGTCCCCAGCCTGTAGCACTGCAGAGGACTGCTGTGACCCAGAGACAGGGCTTGGCACCTCAACTTGTTGAACTTCATACATCTGGCCTTGGGCTCGTCAATCCAGCCTGTCCAGAGCCCTCTGCAGAGCCTCCCTACCCCACAGCAGATCAACACTCCCACCCAGCTTGGTGTCATCAACAAGCTGACTGAGGATGCCCTTGATCCCCTCATCCTGAACACTGATAACATGTTAAACAGAACTGGATCACTACTTACTAATAGATGAGACACTCTAGAGTGAAAAATTCCTTCCAGCATTACAGTGTAATAGACTTCCAACAACACCACCAACAGAATAACAAACCACATGAAAGGACCATGACTATGATCAAGAATGTCCCAGGACTTGGTTTTTCCAAGTGATGAAATATATCTGGGACTGTGGCAACACCTGTGAGACCAAGGTATCCTGTTCTACCACTGCAGTGATAGCTGTGCGTCCCGGCTACATCAAAGAAAAAAACAAGTCAAAAATAATTTAGTAAACATCATTTATTAAAAATATTTCTGCTACAACTTCTGGGAATTAAGAAACCTTTCAGATACATCCTTCAAATGTTATTAGGCTGTTTTTGTAAAAGATAGGAGGGGAAAGGATGAGAACACTTGTAACAAATGTTCATGACATATTAAACCAAGATGATTATCTATGCTTAAACATTCTTTGGAGGATGTTGGTTTATTTACCGAATAAGAGACTTACATGGACTAGATCTTAGTTTAGATCAGCACTACACATGTGAACACTCTGCAAAATATTAACTAAGTGAAATAAAGTGAGTTGGAAGCTTCCATATGTTTCTGACTTTGTGTAATGCCAGATTTTTCTAAGTTAACACTCACTGGCTTACCCTTGCCATTTCCCTTGATTATTTTCCACTACAGCCTTACAAACCAAGAGGCATTATTTCATTGCTGTGTTCAATACCATGGTTTCCTCTCTTCTTATGTTGCCATCACAAGAACAGTGGGAGGAGAGCTATTCTCTCTACCTTTAAAAAAGAGTTCTGGTGCCATGGGCACTCGCTGAATTGAAATGCAGAGGGCTTTTTGCCCTTGGCACATTAAGCCATTCCCTAATACAGTAGGCAAATAATAATTAAGATAAAGACTTAGGAATGTGAATAACTTTCACTATACATTAGACTTCACTCAAGGGTTAATAATCTGCCCAGGGTTGAGGGTCTATGTGAAATGTCAGGATTTATCTGAAGCTATAAGAGGTTGAGGTCTGTCCTAGCTTTCAACACCAACAAATAAAACACCTTATTTTAACAAGATCACAAAGCAGAGCAATGCAGTGTTGCTTCTACCACAATTTTCTGCCTGAATGTATGTCTATGCGTATAATAAAATTAATCATTTCATCCACAGCAACTTTCTTCAGGAATGTGACAATATCCAATTGTAAAAATATCAGTGAATTCCAACCTGAGGCAAGTTGAGCAGAATTCAAATTTGTTAGTGTTACAGTGATAAGCACCCTTTTCTCAGAAGCACATTTTTGTCCTGTAAATAACATTTCTGCATTTGATTCAAAACCTTTTGGGCAGGTCCAGGCAATATTACACTGGAAGCTGGGGGATGTGGTGTATCTTCCAACAGCCAGAGTGAGGAGCAAGGAGCCAAAACATACTTGCCTCACTAACTCATGTGCCTTTGCTTTTCCTCAGTTTACCCTCAATAGGACTCTTCTAATAATAAGTTGCTTTAATATTTGCAAAACATACTGAATGCACATGCTCTGCATGTAAATACATATACAAATGATTTCACACCAGGGTGCTCAGCTCTCAAAAGTATTTTGACATGGCATGCAAACACGAGAAAAGGCTTAACTGAAAACTTCTCCTCAGACAAAATACTTCAGTTCAAATTAGCAATTTGCATTGGAATACTTCACACCCACTTCAGGCTAAGTTGTATTTCAAACTAACATAACTTTTTGCACTATGACAAGAATAAGAGGACTCCAGGAGGAAGTACACACATCAGCACTTTCTTCTCCCATTAAGCACAGGGCAGGCTTTGAAGTCACAACAAATAAGAACAGGTGTATTTTGTAAACAAATTTCTATATCAACTTTCAAGACTATCCTGCAAAGTGATTAAAAGATTCATCTTCTTTATTGTAAAGAGTAACATAACTAAACAATTTTTTTTTTTTTTGCAAAGGTATTAGGTTGATCAATTAGGCCTATTGCAGAAAGACTTGAATTAGTCTGATTAGTCTCAGCTACTTAAATTCAGAAGCAGATGCCTCACTTTGCAAGAGTGGTGATTAAAGGCTGCATTCACCAAAAGAATTGGATTACGCACACTTAAGACAATACCTACCATTTTTCAGCTCTCCCGCTCACAGCAGATGGCCCACACAATTACTGACTTCAAAAAATTCTCACTAGAACTCCTCCAAAGCTCCCCTCACTTTTAGAGACAAAAGGTATGTGCAAGTCAAGACTATTTTCAAATGTTCTCCTCATATTAAGACTTATCGTTCAGGTCAAGAAAACCATTCACACGGGGCTGTAAGTCAAAATACAGTGCTTGCACATTCCCAGAAGAGTCACCCATATGGCTACTAGCCGCAAGGGAGAGGCAGAATAATAACATAAGAGCCTTGGCAGCATATAAAATCCACATCTCACCCTTCTAGCACTCCAGCCAGCAGAAGCAAGTGAGAAAGCCAGGACTCAGAGAGACAAAATGGCTCATTATCTACCCCAGAAGGCACAGCACTGCCAAGCCGCTCTTTATCAAGTCCTTAACAGGTGTAAAATTAGCACTTGTTATTAAAGACAATGGAGTTACATGTACTGCCAGCAGCTGAAGAAATGTGCTAGAATTGTTTTCACCTCCAGTTAATTCGGTACCATTCAATAATGTGCACGAAGCCTGTAAATTAGAGAAGTGCCTCCTGAAGCATGGCAGGGAGCTAAGCCAGTGTGTGAGCATCCTTTCTAAAACACAGGTGATTTCCTGAATGAAGGACTGAGGACCAAATCCTCTTTTCATCAATACTGATGTAAGTTCAAACAAACTACATTTTACCTGAATGTACTCTCAGGTAAAGCTGTGCCAGCGTAATCTGTAACCAGAATCTGGAGCTGTCAGAAATCCTTGCAAGCAAATGCCAGGACAGAGCTTTTTTCAGCTTTTCTAACCCCACTGAGCACAGATAGACTGGCTGTGCCAATATCCTCTCTTCTCAGCTACTTACAATTCATTACTGGGAATAAAGCAGGGAAAGGTGCTATTTACTGAGAGAAGCAAAACCCTATTTCAGATGTATCTCATTATGTGCAGATCTCATTATAGGCAGATGACCTCAGGTTTAGGACAAGAAGTCACTGAATCACTCAGGACTGTGTAGCTTCATTGTGTATTTTTCTGTTCTAATACCATGCTCGGCTCTGAAAGCAAATTATTTAGGTACGTACTGCACATAGGAATGCATCTAACTGCTGAGCAATTTTATTCAATAGCACTGTACACCTCAGCACTCTCCCCCTTTCCCCAGTAACTGGGAATAGGGTTGGCCAGCATCAAACAAATCTCACCAAGGACAGAAATCTCAGGGATAATTACATTCCCACAGGGTTTCACGAAAACTGGAAGAGATAGAGGAGGAAATTAACTCCTCCACCAAGGGGAGGGCAGACACAAGCCAGGCACCTTGCTGTCCCTGTGGCAGCAATTGGCCAGGCAGTCAGCACACAATTTGCTCTGCACTAGCCGAGGCACACGCTGCCTTTTGTCTGCTGGAACTATCACTGGGACCATGTCATTAGATCAACTTTAGTGGCAGGGGTCTGTAAGCCCATAAAAAACCGTGCTTCTCTGCTCCTCCTGCCAGATACCATGCACAGCCTGAAGTGCAAACCATGGGACAAAGCTCTCTTGCTTTAATATTAATATTGAGTCTATTACTGGTGTGTCTGGGAATAGTGCTGGTCTCAGGGAGAGTTACTAATAGCCACAGGGTCTCTTCTGCTGTAGTATTCTGCAGTTTTCCTGCTGTCATCTTATGATGCATTCAGAACATGTCTGAAACACCCAATATAAAAAGCAAACAGTGTTTCTATTCAAAGGCTGCTGGACAAGTTCTGATTTGGACAAAATGGTGCGAAAAAAAACCCTGTTTGCTAAGGTATGAAACATCTTACCACCATCCTTGGTACATTGTGCATCTTAGAGGAGGCAAAAATCGACATAAAGCAAATAAAAAGAGCAGTTTCTTTTTATACAGAGCAAATCTCCAGCTCTTGTTGGATTGATAGGTGTGGTGAGTCACCAGCACATTGCCAGGGCTGTCAAGTTGTCACTTTAGCTGGCTGTAGTACAAAGCTGAGTCCTTCCACATGGTCACCACTCCCCTGTCTGCGTGCAAATAAAGACTACGGCCTTTTCACTCATTTTTCCAAATGTACAGGGAAATCTGTTATTTCTTCACCAGTCTCACATCCCCCTGGGCAATGGGAGTGCTCATCATCTGATGCATGTAAATGCTAACAAAACTCCCATCTTGACATTAAATGGTTTAAAAACCTATAAAACAGCAAATGCAGGGCAGTAATGACAAAAACTGGCAGGTTTCAGGTGGGCTGCAGTGCTGACATCTGTGAAATTGCTAAAGTAGACCTTCTCAAAGACTGGGAACTAGCAAGAGAACTTGAGTTACAGTCTGGTTGCCACAGGTATTTCTGTCAACCAGTGGAGCTGCTCCATCATGCACTGACCCTCCCCAGCCTACGTGGGTGCGCTTCAGAAAGGAGGAGCAGCAGCAGGCTCCTCAGAAGAGTTCGTGCCAGTGCGCTGCAGGCTGGCAAAACTCATCACTCATTCACTCTGATAAGATGATAGCACAACAAAGGCAAGGCTGACGCAACACCTTCGTAAACACGGAGCCAACGCTGGCTTTGTTGAGGTATTGCCACATTTTAAACTCACATACAAACAGCAGAACTACTGCAGCGTGTTGCTGAGGTAGGCTGCAGCTAAATCGCTCCCTCCAAAGCGTGGGGGGCTCTGTGTAAGCAACAGCGCAGGGGCAGCCACTTGAAATGCACACAACAACCTGTACAGGTCCTTTAGTGCTGCCAGCAGCCCTGCACCTCTGTTACCATCAGCTGGAAAACTATAAACCATCCATGCGAGGGGCAGAGAGAGGCTTTTGCCAGGGAGGGGGAGGCAGGGCACTGGCGTTTCCAGAGGTTCCCAGTTAGTTTGCATACGGTGCTCTCACACTGCTGTGCTCCTTCCCAGCCTGACTATTAACCCCATCAGGGAGAGGCCTTGGAGGACAAGGACTGCACAGCTGCATGCCTGGCGCATACAGATTCAAGGTTCCTGGCTACATTCCCAACATAAAAAGACCTATCTACTACACCAATGGATTTTATAACATCAGTGATTCAAATAGCACATCCATACCGTGGAAGGGTAAATTTTATGAAAATTTTCAGCCCTGCATTTACAATTTACACACCTGAAAAGGGATCTTTAGTTGCTATGGTAAACCAGTCAGTGTGTTGTCAGTGTATTGGAAGACCTTCCTTACAGATAGCTTTCCTAGTTCTAATTTTAAAGGAAACATAAGTGAGAAATGTCATTGAAGTTTAAGGCTTTGATGCTATTTTAAAGCTTGGTTTGCATTGGGTGACCTGTCTATCAAGGACAACCCCATCAAGTAACTTCAATACCACTGCACAACACCTAATGGTAAACTGCATTTACAACTGAATTATTAGTTGTAAGAGCAGCAAGAAAAGGGAGAGACACTTTAGATACCAAGGAGCAAATTAGAGACCAAGTGAGGTATCCAAAGAGGGAACGGGAGGAATAATAGATGAAGCCCTACCAAACACTTAAAAACTTGGAAAAGAAGAAAACTGGGAAACCTTGTGTTTGCAACAGCGTTTTAGAAAATTTCTACATCAAAGCTGTACGTAAGGGGATTGCGATCTATTTGGTTGGTATGAAGCTGAGCAGAAATGTGGCCAAAGATACAACAAGGGGAGCGACACACAGCTGCCCTCAATCTTCTCCACACCTTTATGCTTGCCCAGAATGCACAGCTTTGCAAAGTGCACAATCCATGTAGTGGCATTTTCTTCCATTATGTATGTATTTGTATACATTATTACATTTTCCTCCTTCTGTTTCTCTCCCCAAAAGCTGAATCAAAGCTCTCCCTCATTTCCTGTTGCATAAGTAAATAGCATTATCTTCACTTAGAAAACGGAGCAGTTTGAAAATGGCATCCCATTGGAGTCTGTCTGCAGGGTTTCAGCTGCCCTGACTGAACGTCTTGCTCTCTATTCAGCAAAGGACATTGTGAGAGACGTATTTTTAAGAACTTTATGTGCTCAATTTGACGGCAAACACAGTAGTCCACTTTGTCCTTCCCTCTCGTACCCTGTCTATTTAGGCTAAAAAATTGTGTTTGTACAGCACTTAGCCCCATGAGACTGAAGCCTTTAGGTACAAATGTAACTCATTTAAATGGTAATGTACAACAAAATGAGTGGCACCCTTCAAAACAAGCAGCATTTGTAAGTGTATCTGTGCCAGGTGCCGACAAATGGAGGGTCATGGTTGCAGGCACAGGGAAAGGTCTCGGTGAGACAATATTTAAAAGTCAGTTTTTCAAGTCAAAGGCCAAACTCTAAAATGCCTGCTTATTTCTCTACTGCCTGTGCCCTGAAGCACTGCGCCTGCCTCCCAGAGAGCAGCACACGAGGACTCCAAAGGTATTTCCTATACAAGGTCAGATCAATTAAAATGGGCTTTAAATAGAGTCACGTGAGCTGAGGCAGGAGCTCCACAGCCTGATTAAATCCCTGGCACTCTGAAGGGCAGAGTCTGAAGCAATCTGCTGACCTCGGGGAGGGGAGCCACATAACAAGGAGGTGGGACCTGCTTTTTCCCTACCCTGGGACTGAAGGCTTTGACCCTACTGGTCATCTAATATTGCTTTAATACCAGTGATGCCAGGAGTTAACAAGTGACCTGGTCTTTTTCCTACTGAAGTTAACAGCAGAACTCCAAAACCAAGTCTTTGAAAAGTCAGGACAAGCTCTTTTAGCTGTCCTGGGGAGCCCAAGCAGGAAAGGAGTTGTTGCTGTCCTTTTCCAGACCTGATAGGAAGCTCCCAAAGAAATGTTTACATTAAAGAAATAAGTGAAGCAAAACCTTGGCAGAGTGAAGTTGTAGTGGTTCATGCCAGGGCCTGGTCTGCCCACTCAAAAGACAAAGCAAACAAACAAGAGCTGTCTCAGAGAGACCTCCTTACCACCAAGATTTGAAAGGTCCTAGTCTCAATAAAGAATATTAATATAAAAGTGCAGCAAATGAATTATGTGACTGAATAAGTGTTGATGCAGTGGAGAGATGGCAGAAATTTTATTTGTGTCTGCTGCAAGAGCATCTCTTTACTCTCCATCCCCCAGTGAGGTACAGTCAAGTGACACCTGCCCTTCTCTCTCATGGGGGTCACAGGAATATACCAAACCAAGGAATGACCTGTCTCAAGCTGAGTGCAACATTCAGGAGCAAAAGACATAAAAATAAGGTTAAAAACAGGCTGCTGAAAAAGTGCATCACCTGGAGTCACTGTGTGGGTTGCTCTGAAATATTCCCCTCCTCTTGGCTCCATGCTCCAGCTGTCCCACCCAGCCCCTGCTTGTGGGGAGGCTCTTGGGAAGGGAAACAAGTGAAGCTATTGGCTTCTCTGTAAGCTGCTCTAAGGTCACCGTCATGCCAAACACACCCAGCAGCTCCCCTCGGGTCTGATAATAAATCTCTGAGCATTTACACTGTCAAGGGTTATGTCTTATTCTGTGTATTCCGCAAGCATATTTCTGCAAGTCAAATTCTGCACGAAGCCATGAGATGCTACACACAGGAGCAGCCTGGAAGGCAGTTTTTGCTTTCTAATTCGCACTTGTGATATAATTGCACACCAACAGAACTATTCTTTCCTTTCTCCTAAATAGCACTGATAAATAAAATGTTTTTAGCAGGATTTTCATCTGGTGAAAGTCAGGGTAGCTCTGCTGAACCACTGCTAAAGGAATTTACATTACACCATCTGAAGCCCTGGAGCAAAAAAAAATCCAAGTCAATGGGATGTAAGCCAAAATTGGAGTGTTTTGCTGGATACAAACCAGATTTACTTGCTTGCTTAAACAGGTGCCTAAGTGCTCTAGTGAACTGGGTCCCAAATATGGCAGCATTTTTTATTTATGTCCACTTCTGCCAGCTTGGACATCTGATACAGAGGTCATCTTATAGCTAACATTTTTGTCTTAAACCCTGCCTATAGCCACAGTATAGAACAGCTGCCTGTGGAGTTATGTTCCACACATAACTTTAAAAATAAAATGCAAGTGACTGGAAAACGTGGCTTTAAACCTAGAAAGAAAATACATGGGTACCTTGAAATAGAAATAAATGAAACATTTTCTGCATGCTGAAAAAAAGAACAAAGAATCTTGTATTTCTACTGCATTCTCTTTCAATACTGATGTTTCAGTACTGCAGTTTCAGGTCTTAGAACTGCCTTAGCTGGAACTGGTTAGACCAGAAGCACTATGTGGGAAAAGGGTTTACACATACATTAAACAAGTTTTTGTCTAGAGAACATCTTATTTCTCTATAGGGAATCTATGTTTGTACTAACTGCAGCTCCAAACACTTGTAGTGATGTAGCAATGTCCCCAGCTGAAATCCCATCTCCCAGGAGTAATTTTATGTATTGAACCACGACCACTGGATGGGAAAAGGCAAAAGTAAGCTTGGAGGCCATGTCCAGAACACAAGTTTCTCCTCACTTTCTCAAATCCCTGGTCACCACCACAGCTCCTGCTTTCTCACTTGATTTCTGTTCCAGTCCATTCCTCATCACCTCCTGAAGTAGGCCTGACCATGCGCGGACCTCTCCTCTCCTTGTCCCTCACACACAGGCAAGCTCACCTCTGGCCTCCTTGTGAAACCTAGTGAGATGTGAAGTTTGAGGAAAAGGGAATTTGTGTCCCTGAAATTTCCTCTTTAAGCTTTGAATCTCCATTGCACTGGTACCAAAAAACCCAGCAGCTGTCAAATACTTTTTTTCCTGTTGCTGGGAAATAGGTGTGATGTGAGCTACTTGGTAAACTGGGCCATCAAGGGACCTAGAAAGGCTTGCCCCAGCAAGGAGAAGGTGAAGGATTTCACAGGAAGAACTCCAAGCAAGGGAGAAAGAATTCCAGTGAGAACTATTCATGCCAAAAGTTATTCGGGCAGCCCTCTAAAGCCAGTGGATTTCTAAAGTTGTATTTGATACCATAACAAGCTCAACACAATCAGGTCATTAAGTGTGCAATTTAATGGCTATTTTAAATCATTAAATTTAAATAGTCAAGGAATGAAATAAAGCATCCAGCTTAATTTTGAAATTTTCATCTGTAATCTGATATAATTAAGTCTTTGTAAAATAGACTCAAATAATTAAGTATATTTAGCTGGACAGAACTGCAACAGCTAAAACAGTAAGCTGAAAGATTACCTCAGGTCTTGAGATATGAAAGATAATTTACTACCCACAACTGCCAATAAAGAACAGTATTTGCATAGGGAAAACTTTCATCCATCAGTGCCTCACCTTATTTTGCATCTCAGGCTTGCTTTGCGCCACCAAGCCAGAGGCTAAATACATTTAATATGCATATTATTGCCATGTTGACATGGAACTCAGTAGCCTTGAAATGTCTCATTTGCTTCTTTGTGGCAAACGTAACCATAGTTAGAAATGAAGAAGAAAATATCAAAGGATGCAAGTCTGATCAGCAAACATTATATAGGGGCATATTTAAGGGTTATAAACATATTATAGGGGAAAATTATCAGGTTTATGAAAACTGGAATGGATGATTAGTACCTTGATTTTCATTTCAGAGCATGGTAATATTGCTAGAGTTGGGGACCCTTGATGAAGACCTCCAAGGAAAGAATGAGGTGGCTGGCAAATAAATAAAAGAAAAAAAACCCTTGGGTCCATTCAAGATGGAAGGCTACCTTAAAAAGAGCGTGTGCCAGGGCTCAGAGGTACCACAAGCCAACCCATTCTGCCTCAGCACCATTAAGATGTGCATCTCCAGAGGACAGTGCAATGGCAGAATCCAACACCAAGTGGAGAGCTCCTCACAAATACATTGTCTTTTTGCCATCATGTTTCTGGAGGTTTTCCCATTCCCTAATAAATATGTGTTCCTCAGCATGCTGCTCCTTTTTTTATTTTGCTTGCATTTATTTATCTAATCCTTGCTCTGAAAAAAACACAATGTATTGAATCACTACATGGTTTCGATTCTATCTTTGGAAGAACTGTGACTTTCTGCACACAGAAAGTAAATTTAGCTGGAATTTACAAGTTAGTAAATATAGATGGTATTCAAGGGTATCAGCAAGGGGATCCTCTAGAAATTCTAGATGCCATATTCCCTTGCATACAACCCGACACAGTCAGTAAACAGAGTGCACCCTTTTCCAGGGATAAATCAGAGGGATAGAGAAGGGGATAGAGAAGGGCATTCTTTGTAGCTCATGCAATCAAAAATCTATTTAAGCCTCAAACTCTTGCTCTGACTCTCTCCCACTTCTCCAGCTGCAGAATGAGGAGGCAGAAATTTACCCCACCTCACAGGCCTCTGGTGAGGGTAAGAAAACAGTGCATGCTGTTAGGCCTGCCTAAGGAGAGAAAAAGAGGGAGGGGAAAGCTTCACACATTATCAGCCTTTTGGCCAAATGGCTGGAAAACACTGGAGATGGTGTCACCAGAAGCACAAGCTTTATGCTAACCCTGGCTGGGGAGGCTCCAGGCAGCACCAGGAGCTCAGGACCAGGCTCAGCTGCTCTCCAGCCAGGGAGCAAACACAGCAATGTCACAGAGAAATCAATGTAGCATGATGGACCTAGGGGTTGATTCCTTGATTCCACTTCCTAGTTTTCTTGTGGTTTCAGACCCATTTTTAATTGCTTTTTCTCATCAGGGAGAACAAGTATGTGAGCCACAAGTCTTTGTTCTGTAAACTATCAAGTGCTAAGAGAATGTAAGTATTATCATTGCTATTTATTTCACCCTTTGGTGTTTTGTCTCTCTTTCCTGATTCATTTATTATGACTAATGTCAGAACTCTGTTCCCAGTTATACACCTCTTGGGCAAAGAGACAATGCAATGTGACATTTAACACAGTGTACCATAACCATCCTCCCTCTTCTGAACATTAAAATCACATACACAGCAAAAAGCACTCGTAACAATAGATGTATCTTTTATTCACAGATAAAAACTGAAGCAAGCTGTTATAATACATATTTATACAAAGGATTTGAAAAAACCATAAAAAGGAAGATGATTAGAAAATATGATTCGTTATGAAATGTGGTATTACATACACTATTAAACCTTTTCAAAAGTATTTGTTTGGCAACAATTTGTCAATAGTTTCCACACTTAAGTGGTCTCCTTCAAAAAAGCACAAATCTCATGCAGCATGTATAAACTTGATCCTGAGGGTTTGCCTTCCTTAGAAAAACTGTAAAAAGATATACTATTTGTCTTAAAAGTTCAAAATGCAAATGCTATATTTATAGTCAAAACTATATAAAAATATGGACCTAACTTAACATTTACAAAAACTTTTTGCTCCTTTTTTTTTGCTTGTTTTATGGTTTTGGTAATAAACATAATTCTCAATTCCTGCAGTCAAAGAGGAAAAAAGAAAACCAAAAACAAACCACAGTGCCCTTTGTAGACTTCCTCACATTAAGTTTACGACTCCAAAAAAGACCAGGTCTGTGAAAAGTGAGGTTAGTAACCAAGGAAGTAGGTAAGCAGTCAATATATATCTATATATGTATATATAAAATGGAAAACAAACATTTATTTTGATCTGAAAAAGTAATAATACAAAACCTGAAGGTAAAACAATCATCTCAAAATGCCATAATACTCCTTTTCAATAGATAAATGTTCATAAAAATATCTTGAACCCTAACCAAGAAAACAATTATAATACAATTTTAATTCTGCTACATAAAACAGCTTTTCTATGAAACAAGAAGGCAAGTTCAGGTATGAAAACATAATTTACTTATTGCTTTTGCTACAATGTCGTTTGTTTTTTACATATAGTCATAAATACACTATACAGTATAAAATATTTCGTAGGAATACATTTTGTGGTCTGCTTAGGTTTGCTGGCTTTAATTCTAGCACCAAATACAAAAATGAAAATCAAATGAACTTTAAAGGCACTTCCATTTCATGTTTGTTTGTTTGTTTTTTAATTAACATCATGGTTTGTACTAAATTTCTTCACTTCCCTCTGGTAGAAGCAATACTTGATCCTACTTTTATCTTTGTACAGCTCAGGTCACGTTGAGGCACCAAACGATTTATGAACATTCCCATTCCTCAGCTGTTTCTTTCTCTTACAACATTCATTGTTGCTTTTTAGTCTTCACCTTTCCTCCTTCGCTTCCCAGCTACTTTATCCCTTCTCCATGTCGGACGACCCAGCTTCACTTCCCTCAGTCCCCTGAAAAACCTCTCTTCAAACCTCCACTTCCCTCGCTCCATCTTGCGCATCGGTTATCCCGATATCGAAACACGTCACTATCATGATGTGTGACTTGCACAGATTCACACACTGCTCCAGTTCTTCTGTCACTTGTTCCAGTGCCTCCAGGTACTCCTGTGACTCCTTGTCAAGATCAGGATCCACTTCAACTGCCAGACAAAACAGTACCGAGTAAGAGAAACAGCTCATCGTAAAACATGATTCTATCACAAAGGAGCCAATATGGTAGAGTAGAATTTAATTTCTCTTGAACTAAGACTTTTTTTTCCCCTTTGATCAGCAGATGCAAAACTCTGCCTTAAGGCTCCAGTTATGCACAGCGCTCAGTCTGTGAACAAATCTCATGCCTCAGTTTCCTAGCAATAACATGGATATGGAAACAATTTTTTCCTTCTTTGGAACGAAGAATAATAAATATTATATATTTAATATTAACAAGCACCACAGTGTGTCTCTGTACCATTTTGATGTTCTCTTCTGGTTGATTTGGATGTTTTTGCTGTTCAAATCACATATTACAAAAATACAGATTGAGTCATAGAGTATTTTAGGACTCTTATCTTAGGAATATCTTAGGAAGTGATTAAGTTTTTCAGTGGGACTGCTGATATGCTGAAAATCTGTTAGAGGCTGATCATAATGCTGTTTCTGCAAAATACTTACAGTCTTCCTTCCACTTATTTGGATCCATCATCAACCTGCACTTTGTCTCTTCCAACTCCTCCTTCAAAAATTCATGCTTTGCCTTTATTTCTCTGATTCGCTGCTGGCGCCTCTCTAGTATCTTCAGCTTGGTATGGAAATACACCAGACCCTTTTGAGACACAAAAAGACCATTCCATGAACTTTCCTGTTGTGAGCTGGCCTGTAACAGTCTGACACGAATTGCTCCCAGCTCACAACCTGAAAGAGTGAGCAGGTGGGTTGCTTTATTTGGTTGTGAGGTTGGTGGGGTTTTTATGGGTTTTTTGGGGGTCTTTTTATTTGAAGTTTACATTAATGAATTCTCATCTAGAGGAACCACAAACTACATCACTTGAGCATTTGTTGCACTTCTCTGAATTAGCAAACATCTCTTAATACATTTTGAAATCACTACTGTTTGTAGATTATTTTTTTCCCAGTAGTGAAAATGGCAAACAGAGCCCAATGATAAGGTCAGAGTTACAGTTAATACTAAAATATATTCATTCTTATTTTCTTAAAAGCATTCCTACCTTCTCAACATCCTGGAAAGGCTATTACAAAAGAAATGGGAAAAAGGCATCAGTAGAACATAAAATTTTGCTCTCTAAAATAGAATTAGCTGAAGTGTTTTCCAATTACAAGCAAGTTAAACTCAGTAAATCCCTGATTTAATAGAATCCTGTCGTTTACATAAAGAGTTAATGACCCTATCGTTGAGGGAGGCTGTAAGGTTTCACCAGCCAGGCTAGGATTATGAAGTCTTCTCATAATGTATTCATTGGTAGATTCCATTTACACCATCAGTCATGTTAGACACAATTAATTTTAGACAGTAATCATTTTCATTTTGTGTGTTAAGGGTACCCCAACATATGAATTGTAAAATTAATAATTATAGTACTTTAATTGTAATCAATTTTCTGAACACCATTCTGGCATTCAAGCAAGGACTTTGTCTGTATATTGCAATTTAAGTTGTCTACAGTTGTAAAATATGTGCTGACCTCAGTTTCCTCTTGTCTGTGTCGCTGTAATCGTTCCACATCATCAATCTCATAAACTTTAATTTCAAATGGCTCTTTCAAAGTGCCTGGCAAAGGTGGTAGATCAACCCATTGGCCAGTGACACTGGGTTTTCTTCCTAAGGAGGCAGCATCTGGCAATGGAGCAGGAATCAGTCTACGACGCTGGAGACCTAAAATACAAAAAAACAAACATTCCTCAGGCTCTAAGAGACTAACACGCTGCAGAGCATACTGCAGTGAATTAAAGAAAGATCTAGGTTCTCAGCATACTTAGGAAAAAATGCTTTTCTTGATCTTTCCTTTTAGTAAAATACCCTCAGGCTGCTAATTGAGTTACTGCCTTGACAGAGTAGGTTTCACTTGGTTCACAGATGGGAGCAACAGCAGTTCCTCTCCCAAAGCAGATGTCTGAACATCAGTTCTTTATTCTCTCCCTTAAAAAAAAAATGTTGCCTGGATTGAGTTTTCTTTAGCAGACTACAATGGTATTCACTACCTTGCAAAGACAATGAGACAGTGAGTAATCTAAAATTAATACTGATAATGGCTGATTTATCTAGAAATCTTCTTCTCCTCTCCCAGTTAAAGCCAAGCAAGGCTATCTAAGATTGCCATCATTGCACTACCTCTTTGCCAAGCTCAAACAGTTCTCTCCAGAACTACGACTATTTTAGGGTGCTAAATACCAGCAGTTTTCAGTGACTTTGTGGGATTGAGAGGCCTTCAAAAGGCATCAACCAAGATGCAACTTGAGCACCTCTAATGTGCTCATATCACGCCTTTGCACCAGCACCCAGAAGCTCATTGAACAACAAAAATCACCAATTCTGCGAACCTTCAATAGAATGCTCCCAGATCTACCAAGAAAATCATACTGCACCATGATGCATCTGCTAGGGTTCAAGTTTCATGAAGCAGAAACTGAGCTATATCCTTCAAAAATGGTGATAATTTTGACTGCGAGAGTTGGGACTCTAGTGTCCAGCATTTTTTTTCCTGATTATTAAGTCTCTTTCCCTTCTCTAAAAGGCTGACCTTTACAGTACATGTGTCAAGGATGAGTACATGCATAGAGCCGGTGAGGCAACATTAACAAGGCTGCAGTCCAATGCCTAAAAAGAGGAGGTGCGAAGGCCACCAGAAACAAGCTGAAACGACACACAGTAGCAGTAAGTATAAGCTGGCTTTAGGTGACAATAAATTTAGTACTTAATAGCCTCCTCTTTTTAAAAACTAACTCAGAGGTGAAGAGTCTTGTTTCTTCTGCTCTTACAAAAAGGAACACATCAAACAGACAAGGCAGCTCTGCTCAAAGGACAATGCTGCCAAAATAACTTCTAGGCTGAGACCTCTACAGGAGAAGTAAGTGCATGTTAAGACTGTCAGATAAGCCCTGTCATGAACTTCAACACGAAATGCAAACAAAATCCCAGCAGGCATCCCAAAGCAACACAACTCCATTGACAACCAAAAAGTTACCTGCTTTACATATTCTTAGGAAAAACATCCCTCATTTGCATCCTTGCTCATTTCTACGTAACAAGAACAAGAAGGGAAAGTTTTCCAAAGGGGAAGACTTGCTTCTACTTCTACAACCCCGCTCTCACAAGCCCAGTCCATTTAGCCTGAAACACCACTACAGCCCTGTTGGATGAAGCCACATACTGATCTGTAACTGCTCTGGAGACAGGAGATTCCTCTGAGGAGGACACCAAACAGATGTGGTCAAACACATGCAATAAGCAGGCAAACTTCATCTCCTTCCGCTGCACAAGCCAGGGTCAATGTCCATCTCCCAAAATGAAGTTAAAGGATAAGGGGACAGGTTTACAGTGACATATATGGGAGTAGGATCTGTCTTTAAATCCAGAGACTCCAACACAGTCTGGTGTAACATAAGCTACTCCAAGAATATCTAATAATGTGCAAAGATTACAATTATTTTAGAACAATAATGGGTCTGAACCAAACATTTCTCGTAAGAAATATTTGATGTACTTCCTGGTAAACCACATTTCATGCATAAAACACATTATATTCTCAAAGTCTACAGCACTCCAAAAAAGTAATACATAATTTACTGATATAGAGCAATTACAACTGGAAAAAGAAATAGTTTTTCATTTTTAAAGACCTTATAAGCATTTCCTGGGGCAAAAACAAATACAAATCCATCAGTGGGTAATGCCTTCTCAATATCTGTGCAACTTATACAGACGTTAATATTGATTTGTAGGAAAGGTTTAAGAGGCTGATATGCTATGGAAAGAGAAGTGCAGCAAATGTTGCACTAAGTTTCCCAAATGATTTATCACTTGCTGAAACAATTCAGTTGCCTTGACCAGAAAGCACCATGAGATCAGCTTCACTCATTTGGTTTTAGTGCCAGAACTGAGCATCATGGATATCTACAGGGATTGCAGTATTTGCCACTTTCCAACCAGAAGTTCAGATTGCATTGCTGATATTAGTCCCTACTACATTTCCAACAGTCAGTGCGCCCAGGTTGTTGGAGGAGGCTGCTGGTCACTAGCTACATGGCACTGGTTGCCATGGATGCTTTACACAGGTTCTCAACCTAGATCAGAGAAATTCACACTGTAACACCAATCAAATATGAGCTGGATTTTGAAGCTGGCTACAAACACACTTGACTGCTGCTGCACTTATTTGAGCACCACTACCAAAAGCAATAAGAAAAGGCACCAGAGGGAAGAAAATGGGACCTGGCTCCCATACGCCCACCTTTGCTTGATGCGGTCAGACACAGTAAGCCAGACTCGCCTCTTCCAAGCAATTCACCCACTCAGTTTCCTACTGCTTATAGCACCCACACATACACTCTAAAATTTCTTTATTATTTCTATATAAATACTATTACAGTGCAATACAATAATTTTGTGATTAGCTGGTTGTATTAACCTAAGAGTCACTGCACCTTACGCACACGCCCTATTGCTCTGCCCTAAGCCTTACCTTTGGGTAATCTAACGCACATTTAGCAATCCCCATTAATTCACAAACACTCTTCTCACCTCCAGGCCTATTCCTTTGTTTCTAAACCACAGTCCCAGCTGGTCTCTCTGGCATTCCCTCACAGACACCCAGCAGCAGAGCTCCTCCTCTCCTCACTGCCCTTCTCTCACCAGTCTTCCAGGATCACTCACTTGTTCCTCACAAAAACTCACCAGCACTCACCCAGCACCTCACTTTTCCCAACCCACCCGTAACACCTCCTATTTTGGCCACCTGCTGAGGAAGGAAGGAATGTCCCCCATCTGCCGGCAGCCTTTCTGCGAGGGAGGAGGCAGCAGGTGGCTGCCGGCACCCCAGGGCACCCCACACCTCTCCTGCCCTCGCCACCACAGCACCTGTGTCACACCTGCAGCTTTGAAGTAAAATAAACGACAAGTAGCTGCTGTCACAGCAATACACATGCACACACAAGCGCATGCAGTCAGTGCCTCTCCCTGCTTTGAGTTCCCTCCAAGCCTCCTCTCTGCTCTGTCAGAGATGCCACAAAACGCCTCCATCCTCAGGATGCAGTGGAGCACCAGCAGACACCTGGCCCCCTGCCCTTCCATATCTTACCTGTTGACCGTTTCTTGGGGGACTTAAGGCTCCTCATCCGACCCGGAGACGACATCCCACTCTCGCTCATGGAGTCGTGTGCCGAAGAGGCGCTGCCGGTGGCCTCACTGTCCCGGATCATGCTCTCATAGCCGCTGCTGCCCCCGCTGTGGTAGAACAGAGCCGTCCTGCCCATGGCTGGCGGCAGCTCTCCGCTCAGGACGCTGCTGTTGTCACTGCCATGCCCGCTGCTGTAGCGCTGCGGCCGTCGCGGTGCTGTTATCTTGCTGTACGGAGATGGCAGCACCGGCATTTGTGACTTCTCGTCGCTGAGGTTGATGCCGCTGTCGTTGCCACTGTCGGAGTCGGTGGAGCCTCGGAAGTGTCCTGCCTTGGCAGAGCTGCCCGACACCAGCTCATTCACGCGGCTGTTGGCTGCCCTCATGGCCTGCTTGGTGCCCATGATGGTCCCACGGCCAGGTTTGCTGCTGACAGGCTGCACAGAACGGGGGGCTGCCTTCCCGCCAGGGGCCATGCCGGAGCTCTTCCCTGCAGGCTGTGCCAGGGACTTCACAGAGGAACTCAGAGACTTTGACCCGCTGGCAGAGAGTCCCCGGTTTTTATTCCCATTGGCTTGCACCTTCTGGTTAGCTGTGGGTTTGGCCTGGCTGTTTTTACCAGGTGCAGGGGCGGTGAAGGGCAGTGGTAAACCCACGCTGGAAGCAACAGGGGGAACACCCAGCCTGGGGACAGAGCGCCCTGCCCGGCTGCTGCCAGTGCTCCCACTCTCCCTCACCATGCTTGCTTTGGATCCAACTGATGTCAGGCTGTCACACCTCTCCAGAGACATGTGGCTCCCGTATCGGTGCACAGTTTCACTCTTTGATGCCTTCACCTTTAAGCTGGACGTCATCTTGGGCAAAGAGTGGTCACCCTTCAGGTTCATTTTACAGCTGACATTTTCACTAAAGTAAGAGCCAGCTTTCAGCCGCCAATCTGCTTCATCTTCAGCCTTTGGCACGGCAGCTCTGGCAAAGTCCAGGCCAGAGGCTTTTCCCCCACCATTACCCAGACCAACAGGTTTCTGCTCCAGGCTTGATTTACGTACAGGAGGTGTTGGAGGTGTTGGCCCACCTGGTCTGGGCAACATGGTTGATTTCTGTGGTGCGTTCTTCTTTCCCAGCGACGATTTCAGGCTGCCAGTGGCCAAGGGAGCATCCGAATTCCCTTGGGTCACAGGCTCCGGCAAAGTACTGTTAGTGTGTGACACTGGCATCACTCCCAGTGTGGTGGCTCCTCTCTTCAGCTGTGGCATCTTCATCACAACTTCTGACTTCTTTGCAGCTCCGCTGGACGATTTGCAGGCCATTTCACAACCATCCACAACCCTCTGCGAACAGGCAAGCATAGTCTGTGACTTTGTTGGCCTGGATGCTGTGCCAAAACACTGGGCAGCTTTTTCTGGCTGCTTCTCAGTACCAAATGCGTGAGGTTTTGGAGACAGCAGCGAGTCTGCAGGTTTTGCTTCCAAGCGATAATCGGTGCGTAACAGCCAAGGATCTTCAAATACACCATGTGGATTCTGCAGCTCTTTATAGCCGAGGACAGTATTATTGTGGATTGGAGAAGAGGTAGTTTTTGTTTTCCTAGGAAGACTAGAATGTATTGTTTCTATCACAGGCGCATCACGAGAATTACTAAATTTAATTTTTACTGGCTGATCAGTGACACAAAAAGCACTTTTTATCTGAGATGCTTTGGTAGTTTCAGAGGTTTGAGGGCTTTTGCCGATGCCTGAGGAAAGCTTGCTGGAACTCAAGCTCTCACTCTCCAGCTCAGAGAAGCAAAATCCACTGTCATTCAGAGCGCTTTTCAGGGGGACACATAAATGGGATGGGTCCAAGTTGAAGGGTTCCTCGGACTTATTACAGCTGTAAGATGACTGTGCGACAAAACTGTCACTAGACTGGGCTTCATCACTTTCAATTGTACAAATGCTGACTTCACTAAGCCATGAACTGATGGAGGAACGTCTGCTGCTGGTAAAGGGATCCTTAGCAAAGGGCACAACAATATCAATATTTACACCAGTAGAAGTCTCCTGTGAGGTATAAGCATCAAACTCATCATTTATGCTGCTGATAATACTGACTGGCCTCGAACCCGATGCAAGGGCCTGAAGGGAGCAGTCACTGTTAAAGCTAATGATACTGGAAGGTCTCCCATTATCCATAATTCCACTAATAGAGAGCTCTTCCACCACTGTGAAAACAAGCTCATCCTCTCCATTCAGCTCAACAGGCTGCTGCAAAGTCACTGTGGTGGTCAGTATATCCCGATCAAAACACTTCCCTCTGAACGCTGACCTGAAGCTGTGTACCTCTATTGCACCTGACTGACTCTGGGTGCTGCTACCAACCAGGAATGTGCTTCCTACAGGGTTCTGCTCAGGTTTGTTTCCCATCTGTTTGCTCATTCCCACGGGAGGAGTCCGAACTGCATTGCTATTGTCCGGCTCCAAATTCTCAGCTTTGGAGCTTGGGGAGTGTTCTCTCTGCTGTGGAGGCGGAGGTGCGGGGCTTGGCAAGGGTCTCTTCATGTACAAGGACTTTTCCTTAGTGACACATTCAGCTGTGGCCTTATTCTGCTCTGGATTCCTCAAAGGGCTACCCCTTGAAGTCTGCGGGGAATCAGTGATTGTCTCTCTCTCCCCCTCCAGGACAGAGTCTATTATTTTGTTGTCAGCTCTGCTCTGCAGCTTGGAAAGCTCTGCTTTCAAGTGAGGTGTGCTATTTTCTTGACAGTTGCCGTTGCCACCCCTTGGTGCAACAGCCTGAAAAGGAAGGTTATGTCCTTTTTTGGGAGATGCAGTTTCTTGTAGAATTGGTTTCTTAAATCCTCCAGAAGGAGAGGATATTTTTTCCTTTATCAACTTAGACTGTGCATTTTCTGTACTTCCAGGAACAGGACTACAATTGGACCCAACAGAGATTTCTCCACAAGCAAATTTCATGGGTTCCTCACTTCCATCAATGCACTCTAACCTTTCCTGCAGTTCAGCAAAAGTGTTGCATTTAAAATGGTCCTTGTCAGAACTCCTGCCAATAGCAGAATTGTCTTTATTTCTCTTCTTATTAAGGGACGGGATAATGGGAACAAACTCTGGCGGACCTTCATTATCTGTCAACTCCCTGTCCGACAAAGCTGCACCGTTGGGACCAACATAGATGACAGTATCACAAGACTGTTCACTGCTGGAGGAATAATCAGGATCACTGGATATATTCAGGACAGGAAGGTCGGGGTCAAGGGCAACAGTTCGTGGGTGGAATGGTCGCAAATGGGGCGGTCTCCGGACATGTCCTTCTTCACATGAACTCTCTCCTCCAGATGAGCTGGATGCATACTGCAAATGACAAGTATGGAAAAAGTTATAGTACCAATCAATCAATAAATATGTACAGTAAATGATTAAAAGGTCAGGCTTGCAATATACTCTGTGGTTTGTGTACACTATCACAACATCATCTAGGGGGAAAATATGAGAGGGGATGGTAAATTAAAACAACATGCTACACAGATTTCATTGTATTAGCAATAATATAACAATCACACCTTTTCAGATAATTTCCATTAAATATTATGCATTGTCTTTCTCCTCAACAGTTTTCTGCTCCTCCTCTATTGATTTTTAATTAATACTGATAGAAGCTTTTGAAATAGCTCCACATGTATGCAAAAAAGGATACGTGTTAGAAACAAAAAGAAGGGAATTTTGGGATTAAGAATTGAGGGCAGGATCATGGCTCAGTGCCAAGTAATTTGTCAGTTCCTCTCCTGAGCTTTTATGCATTTTGTATTACTTCCTGCCATCGAGAAATCCCATGTTCCCCTACCGAGAGGTTAGGAAAACTCATTTTCAAATGAATTAATTTCTTCTCGTTTGTGAACCAACCTTGGATTTCTTCTTTCTCATACGGTGGATTCGCGACGCCAGCTGAATGGTGGTGAGAGTCTCTGCGTAATTGGCTGGGGAGTCAGAAATGTGCGCAATCATAGTGGTCCTGCAGTTGATGTTCCCAAGTGATTCCCTCAACAACATTGTCAACTTGTTGTCCCTGTGCAAAAAAACGAGAACACCAGGAATATTTAAAGAAATCACCACCCTTTTTTGCAGGATTTTACACCACAAGCTGTGCTTTTACTCTTGTGCATATATGGTACATATAGGTAAGAAATATGCTCCTGTTATTGATGACATTTAAAATGTGTCTAAATGTACACAGACCAAGTTACCAATATTTTAATTTATCTGCCTGTGTATTTACAGTATGATAAGTCATTGTTTTGCTTAGAAAATAGAAAATTAATTGACTGATAACTAGTTATCTCACGTTTAGGTCATACTACACAAAAAAGCTCATGAGTGCTGTATTTTCAGCCAAACAGACTTGGTACCTGGATAGTTACACTCTGTCAGCTCAGTGCAAACATTTTTAATAATAAATAAAATAAGACTGCAGAAATGATAAGAAATCTCTGAACAGATATAACAATGTTAGATACCAGCAATATAAGTGTCATCCCAACTAATCTACTTTCCATTCTGCCACCTGTGGTCTGCTCTGACATAGCAGAAGGGAAGCAGAAGTTTTCTCTGGAGGCTTTCCTGGTGATGCAAATCCTCCACTGTGGACAGTAGAGCTGACAATAAAAGTGACATCTTGTCCTCCACTGGTCTCCAGCTTTCCCCACAGCTCCATGGAGGCTGCTTCCTACTGCCCCCCCTGAGCTGGTCCAACCTGAGGGAAACTCCTGTCATGTCTGGTCACTAAACCACAGTAGGTAACAAAGTTAAGGATCTGCCCTTCCCTATCCTAACCCATCCATCCTCTACTCCATACATAAACCTAGCAACTAGCCTGAGGAAAATATCTCTCTACCTAACAGAGAGAGAAAAAAACACCTGTTTGAGATGCATCACTAGATAAATATGTGAAATGACATGATTGATAACAACAGCACAAAGTTATAATGCATTAAGACAAGCAGCAATTAAATTTAAGGACCGAAGGCCAAGTTCTGGTAAGGGTGCTTACAATGTGGCTGTTGTCTTTAAGCTGGGCTCCCCACAGGTGTGTTTGACACAAAGTTATTGTCACAGACACTCCACAAAGGAACACACCTAAATATTCGCTTCTGCTAAACTGATGTACAGACCACTGATGTGGTCCTTCTTTTAACTGAAAAGATGTATCATCCAAAAAGCCATACAAAATTAACAACCTTTGATGACCATACTTGCTCAACTCTCAAGTATTTTTCGAAATTTCCATACAAGTTTTACAATTGCAAAAAGAAGAAAAAGTCCTATGAAATTTGGGTTCAATTATTCACTAATGTCCAGCTGGCTGAGATCAGCCAAAAATTCCAAATCCAGGAAACAAAGAGGAGAGAGAAGGAAGAAAAATATCTTAGTCATTTTTTCCCTCACTTTTTTCAATAATCAAACCCTCCTCAACACTTCACCCAACTTCAGTATAGACCACTTTTGGCCACATAACTAAGAATTTCATGTTACTTGAACATTTAAAAACCTGTGTGTAAGTTAATATGGACAAATAGATGAACAGATATGTGCATCTGTAGGAGTGACCTTTTAAGAAGACAGACCCCTCCCTGACAGAATTTCCTTTAACTTCACCTTAGGTAAAGAGTAAATTGTTGATGCAATCCATTTCTCAGGTAACACCAGCCACTGATAATGCAGACAAGATATTGCAGACAAGAATTCACTTACTTATATGGCACATGCTTAGCACCATTAATTAAGGCCAAAATTACATTGCCCAGGGCAGAGAGAGACAGACACAGAGAGCCTCCTCCATCTCGGCTCTTGCTCAGCACTTTTTCACAGCTCCCTAAATCAATGAGATGCAAACGACTGCGTCCTCCAGACACTAAAACAAAAAAGGGAAAAACACTTGTACATCACGTTCTTGCATGGATTCAAGCCAAACCTGGTATTCAAAAGGCATTCAAATGAGGAGAATAATGAACACAGCATGGGATAATCACCAAATTAATATTTAATTGTAAGGAAACCAGGTATTAGTCACAGCTACAAAAGTCAAAGGTGACTCAACTGGTTTAAGAGTTCATTTTTTCTTTTTAAGTTAATTGCAATTTATTATTAAAACTAATGCAAGACCACATCATTTAAAAATAAACTGTATGGTAAGAACATTCATACTTCCTCCTTTGCCACTCTTCTCCATGCGATACTGGTATATGTGAAGAGTGAAGAGCATGTGTGAATTCCTCCTATCTTCCTCCTCACATTCAGGCTTGCTGGTGCTTCTGGCAGCAATTGCAGCATCAAGGAAAAAGGCAGCTTTCTCTGCTGTCGGGGCCCTTAGCTCACTTTGGTTTTGAAGCTGGAGTATAAACAAGAAAATGACTAATTAGCACAAGGGCATTTTTTTTATTATTTTTTGCTGAACTGGCTAAATCTCCAGGGCACTAAGAGAAACAAATATGTACACCATGGGAGAAGGGCTTATAAATTAAAAGCAATAGATTTTTTTTACTGGCTTAAAAGTTGTCATAATTGTCGTCAGATGAAATAAAAAGTAGAAGAAAGTCGGGCTCAGAAAAATCTATGTTGTGATATTCATTATACCTGAGTTCCACATATTGGATCTTCTCTCAGATAAACCCCAGGAGACTGGCCATCCTGAAGGCTGCCAGTGGCTACTTCAGCTAACAAATCCTTAAGGTTTTCATCTTTGCCACTGATCTCCACAGCAGATACTCTGATAGAGAAACGAGTTCCAGTTTTTTCTTTACGTTCATTGATCAATTTGAAGAGCCAAGAAATTGCACAGGGGATGATACCAAGGCTTTGTGTGGAGTTATCTTTCCCAATCATGGTAAAAGATTTTCCTAAAATGAAAAGACAAACATAAACACAATTGACCTTTCTTGTACAAGACAGTATGTCTTCATATTGCCACCTGACATCACCACTGTACATTACATGTAATCCCATGTGCTGCACAGATAAGGGCAAGAACAGATGCAAAAATTCAAACTATGCAATTAATAATCCATTATTATTTATTTAATCAGGCTTGCAAGTTTTGTAAGCCAGATCCACAGCAAATTAATGTTAAAAACATCTCTGATCTTTTGATTTTCATCACAATGCACCTACATAAACTTGCTCTTGAATAAGCTAATCTGATGCTACATTTTACCTTTTCAAATTAAAACTTACAGTGTAGAAATAAACCGTGATAAGTTTGCAAAGCTAATTAAAAAGAAATTCTAATCTATTCATATACTCCAGGTTTATTGTTCCAGAAGCTGACAGCATGTAATTACCAGACTGACATAGTAATTAACTGTAACGAATTTGGGAGCTCACCAAGCTTGACATGACCAAAGCAAAATATGCAACCATCTGCACCATTCACAACAGACTGGATTACTTCTGCTACTGTTCCAGAGCATACCTCAGCCTGAAAGAAAAATTGGAGACAAATAAGTGAAAGAGCATATACTACCATGGTTTTTACTATTCATCTGTAATGAAATGAATTACTCAATATTTTTGAGGTGCAATATTCTCCCCATTTTTATGGCATCAGTCCTGTTATTTTACTAACTATGCTATCTTAAAAAATAATAAAATATGCTACTACAGCCTAAAATAATTTTCAATTCTATTAAACCTATTCTCTTGGAATATTGATTCTATGACTAATGTAGCAAACTGAATGCTATCCAACCAGGCTTCCTGCTGATATAATAGCTTAGCCAAGGCTATTCAGTAATGGTAGCAACTCCACTGAAATTAAGCTACTCAGGAGTGCTCACAGGAATTAAAAAGACATCCATATTGGAGAAAATGCATTAAGATCTCTGAATAAGATTTCATAGTATCATATTTTCCTCTTCCAGCAGAAACATCATCATCAATAAAGAGAACTTTCTAAAATACTCGATTGTGATAAAACCAGTTTATCCACATCAGGGAAGGTTTCAAATACACAATAAGATGATCTATTAAGTACAGCAACTGGGGGCAGGGGACAGGGCTGCTGTAAATATGTAACTCCAGTGAAATGATAAGGCTCTGATTGCAGGTGCATGCCAGCAAGCTTGCCTCCAGCAATGACACCTGCACAGAAGGGGCTGTACTGGCCAACAGCACCCAAAAACACCACAACAGGCCACCCAAGAGGCCCATTACAAGGAACTGAAGAGCCATCCCAAACCAGGGGTCAACAGCCTGAAGGACCAAAACCAGCAGACAAGCAGGCTGTGACCAGCCACCTGGCAGCAAGGCTGGCAGCACAAGAAAACCTCACTTCCAGTTCTGGACTAATGTTCAGATCACTGCTGCATACTTCTGCACAAAGACCCTGTTTGAACTTACACAGGGTCTTAAAAACAGCTTTTGGATGTGTAGAGCTTTGCTTTAGGCACTGATGTGTGTGGAAAGTTATTCTCCATCTTTAGTGCCTGGCTAGAACTTAAACTTAATAGATATTTTCCTATCTATAGTCTGGGACCTAAGAAATTAAAGAAAACCCTAGGAGAAGATCAGAGGAGGGGATTATGATCTAGACCTTGTCATATTTTCTCAGCATTAATAGACCATTTTCACCTTGGATGCTTCGTGCTGTATTTTTCACCCTAATTTTTTTTCAGCAGTTCACACTTGGTGTAGTTCTTCAAAATGCTGTTGAAATAGTTCTTGTTTTTAAAGCTGTTCTATGATTTTATTTTCTGAACCAAAGATTTTACACAGAAGGAATTATCAGATGTCCATGAGTACAACCTCACTGAATATACTACAGACCCAAATCCTCTCAAAGACCAGCCATCATGTCTTTGTTGCAGATTTCAGGTCTGGGTACTGAACCAGTGCTCCCTTTTGCAGGCCAAAGAAAGATATGCACCACCATCAGCACAACCATCAACATAAAATAATCAGTCAAAACCACAGCACAAACAAACTGGAAAAGGTGCAGATAATATAAAAGCTCCCTGTTCCAGTATAACAATGCCAAGGGGTTAAGCTTTATCTTTCCTCCTAACAGCATGGAGTTTAGCATTGTTAAAGTATATCTGTATTTCCCATTGAAATCTGTGGGGAAGGACTTCATTTCAGTACCATCCAAATGGGTTAAAACCTAGCTAGATGGAAAACTGGATTTCAAACTGGCTGTGTGTCTTTGCCTCACAAGAGAATACACAAGAAGGTAATTTAGTCAGAAACTCCATCTCCCCAGCTATTATTCCTTAATTTTAAATATCAACTAAATGAAAGATGTAAGAATTTACCCACTTGTCTACCAATTACCATGTTTTTTCCAAGCATTAAGGCAACTCATTCAAATAAAATTCCCCAGAAACAGAAGGAACTCTTCAGGCAATCAAGTGCAGGGGCCATGAGAAGACTCAGGAGGTTTACATGAGTGACTCCAGTACCTGTGAAGCATCCTGGGGGAAAACTGCATCAAAGGCAAACATCTTTGGGACAGCAACAACACCTCTTCTGTGACCTGCATTGGAAGGCCCAGTTGCTGCTGGATCATAAAAGGTGATTTGCTTTTTTCGTGGGTCTACCTTTAGGAAGGACATGGACTCAGATGTTTCGTGTGCTCCTTGAGAGGAACAAATCCTTACCATCACTTTCACCTGCAAGAATTCAGAAGAAAGCAACAACTTGAGTTACCAGCTACAGATAAACACATGCAAAGCATTCCTCCCAAACCCACTCCCCGCCCCATGATGTGGTTTTTCGTAATGTTTAGGTGTGTCAGAACAACCGTAGGACAAAAACAGAGTCAGATTTTCCAGCCTGGGGTCTTCACTGAACTAATTAGGTTTTAAACCCGCACTTTTTCCCTTCAGTTGAAGCTGTTCCAGTTTTACCAATTCAACTTATAAATGTCTGATCTGCAAGTTTGATCCACTGTAGGTGTAACACGATGCCAAAGAAAAGAAAATTCTAGTCTCCTGCCTTTCAAGTACTCAGTGGGACCAAAAGGACACTTTGAAAGCCAGTCTGAATAACACAAGGCTCAGACAGCTACTGCATTTGAAATAAAGCTAGAAACTTTCAATTTCTCATTCATATAATTCTAATAAAAACGTGTTTCTCTTACAACTGTCCTAGGCAGTTGCCTTTATTATGTCATTGCTTGGCTCTTCAGCAGTTAGTTGCAGATTTAATGGGAAAAAAAAAGAAAGGGAAAAAAACCAAACCACAAACCACTAAAAGGTCAAAAAGCTTGAAAAGAAATCACTCACAAGGTACATTTCTATTGCAGCACTACAAATTATGATATCCTACACAAAGGATTTTAAGACAATATCTTTAGAAAGCTCCGACATGTTAGCTGTGATTTCCAAAGCAGCTTCTGGGAGCCAAGTGACCGGGTCTCAGGAAAATTCAGCAACAGCTGCACACCTGCTTCTTTTAAGTTTCCTGGAAAACATACTTTAAAAACCTGTGAAATACTGCCTCACACCCACTTACAACCATTCATCCTTATGAAATGTTCCCATATCAGAACCGGCATCTTTTACACACCTTGCACTGAAGTAAATTACTATTACAGGTGCAACTTCAACTCTGAACTGCCCAGCAGATCAAACTTCAGAGAAAAGCAATGTTCAGTCAGAATTACTTTTTCCATGGTGTATGAAATGTTTGAGTACATATGAAGCTGAACAACAGCATAATCTCCTTATCCAACTACCAGACAACTCTTACAGCACCAGAGTTAACTAGGTGGTTGAAGAGCCTCCATGGCTGTGATATACCACAGCTGGAACAATTTATATCTGAACTGTCCACAGCACCCATCAGCACCTTCATCTTCTGCCACACAGCTACTGAGCCAGGAAACACCCACTCCTGTTAAAGCACATAACATTAGTGGTGGGCTGGGCAGTGCTGGGTTAACAGCTGGACTTGATCTTGAAGATCCTTTCAAACCTAGACAGTTCTTTGGTTCTATGACTCAGGCTCACTTTTAGCCCTGAGCTGGATATTGCATGTGGAAGCTGGGTTCAAAAGCACCTGTCTGTGATAAAGAATGATTCTCCATTCCAGCAAGTCTTTTGCTTAAATCTGCCAGAACAATTTGATTCCTACTTACTTTGTTTCGAGAACATTGTATCATTACAATAGTGTGCACTTATTCCATGGACACGTTCTTTGTGTCTTTACCCAAAAAAATGGACTTTGTGGTCAGCACTTCCCTCTCACTTCTGTATCCAGAGAAATACCAGCAAAGGAAGAACCAAAACTGAAAACCTACTTCAGCAAAGCACAGTATGTGAAAGGCAGGCAAAAAGCAGAGACCAGAGCAGGCTGAACTACCCTCAAGGACTGCCCCACATACCAGACAAGATGAAAAGGTGACAGCAGACACATCTGCACACAGTGTGTGCAGTGAAAGGCAGTGCCCAAGCCAGGATGATCCACAGCAGATGTGGGAGCAGCAGGAAGCACCATGCTGAACTGTCCCTGCCTTTATCAGCTGGGGAGGGCAGGTAATTTGAACATACAAGTTTTCAACTGTTCCATTCTTCCATCTCCTCCTCTCTGCAGGGGCTGAGCTGCACACAGGCATCCCTACACAATTCCTCAACCACCCTCAAAGGAAATATTTTCCACACAGCAGCTCTAAAAGCTTTTTCCCAACACTTTTTCCAAACAAAGAGGTTAAGAAACCACCAACCCTTCCCAAAAACACTGCAGGAGGCTCCACCAAAGACAGCAGCCAATTCTTCCACCTACTGACTCAAGGAGCCCCCTAATTCAACACTTTCTTTTCTTTTGCATTTCAAAGTTATATAAATATGAAAATACAGTCCCAGAAAACAAGCTAACCTTAGAATAAATGAAACAGCTGCCTCGAAAGCAAAGTGCGTCAGAGGTGACACACTCAAGGCTGTTTCCCCATAAAAGCTGCATGAAGCCAGCTTTGTGTATTAGCCTGCTAGCTCAACCTTGACATGCTACCAAGGTGCTCATAAAAATAACCTCCCTCAGGGTAAAAAAAAAAAAAGAAACAAAACCTAAATATATAAATATATATAAGTATAAATGCCCACTTCAGGGTCACTTGATTAAAATGAATTTTAAAATATATGCTGTTTTCAAAGCACTTATGTAAACAGTCCTTTCTGTTCTCTCTTCCACCTATTATTAGATTACAGCAGCAAGAGATTGGATAAGAGGAAAATTGGTTTGCTCCTGACCTAAACAGCAAGTTACCTCCATCAGAGCATTGCTCCCCCTAAACACAATGATGGCTTCACCCACAGAAAATCCTTGTGTGACAAATTAGCTTTTTAAGACCATCTCTCTGAATCAGAAACATACTAAAATAGCTTCCCATAATGGATCAGATCCCAAACTTAACAGGTCTCAAGAGTCATCTTCATTTTTACTGTGAAAGTGAGCTTTCAAGACAAATAGGAGGGGGGAGAGAAAAGCAGCTTGAGGGAGTTCCTCTTTTAGTGTTTTGTGTATAAAAGCTGATTTGTAGAGTGGAAAAGCACTGATTTCACATTTAGTTTTCCTGCCCACTAAATATATCTATAAGTGATGTCTATCAGTAATTGTAGCATTATGATGTGCCCCACTCATTCGTGGTGCTGAGCCAGACTGATTTCACTCAGAAATAAAGCAGAAATGCTCATGGAAGTACCATCAAGCACAAAGATTACTCAAACATATCCTTTCACAAGAGCAAAACCTAAGAGCAGGCAGAATCCGGGTGCATGCTTCTGTGGGTATAAAGAAAAGATTTTGTGTAATACTTTTCATTCTTCTCACACTTCCTGCATGCCTGTGGTTGAAGACCAATCTTAAGTGACAGGTTTATATTCTCAGCTCCGAAGGTCATCCCAGTATTCTTCTGGAGTTAATACTGCAGGGAAACAGTACAGTATGAGTACTATAGATCCAGCATGGCTCTTGCCTTAAGGATCAATTTAACTGAAGCTTCTCCTGGGTCTCTTTATCTAGTTCTCATACACGAGGCATGCTCACCAGGAGAGACAGCAAAAAGTGGTGCAGGAAATCATCCAGAAACAAGGGCTTGCAGGGAGGGGAGGATTCAGGGTAACACAGGGCCTGTAAATCTCAAAGTAACTTTGGTCCATACCTGGGGAGCAAACCAGCAATGACTGCACTCTAATGCTTTTATTTGCTTGTGAAAATGAATTATTAGAATTAAGCACAATTAATTTCAGGCCCACTCAGGATCACCTTGTGTGGGCAATTATTTGACAATATGTCTGGCTGTCTGGGGTCAGCCCCAACTGCAGCAGTACCAGCTACTGCTAACATCTGTACATATCAAGGATGCACAAGAAAAGGAATTCAGAGGAAAATGAATAAAGAAACGGAAAAATAAGACCAGTCTAAAGGAGAAAGAACAGGTCGGGGGGGCGGGAATTGAAGAGACCTAAAAGGTCTGGGAGTGAGTGGAGAGACAGAGGGAGAACACAAAATAGGAAAGACAATACAAATTTGGTGATTTCAGAAAAGTCATCTCAGGCTCAGGGCATCCCACCACTTTTAGATTCCTTAAGGAGAGCTAAAACAAACATCCATCCTGTGATTGGAATTACCCTTTTTGGTAAAAGTGAGTGTTATTACTACTTTTTTTCCCCCTTTTGTTGCTTCTTCTTCAATGCAGAGAACAATGCAAAGAAGAATTACAAGTGGAAGTTTATAATTATGAAGGATATAAGACATTCATGCAGGCATTGAATACTGGATAGAGGGCTCTATTTTAATGACGATGTTGTTAGAAAAAGAAGCTAAGTTTGTATTTGAGTTCAATTTCTGCAAATAAAAATAAAAGAAACATAAATATCACCATATCTGCACATTATTAACATTTTTCTCAATACCTGAAGACAGCCTAAATCATGGAAACAAATGAAGAATCTCATTAATTAACTCTAATCTGGTGGGTTTTGTACACTGGGGGTTCACAGTCCGTTACTGAACTTTTCCAAAATTCGTGCTTCTACAGAAACCAGGAGGTCAGCAGAATTGCTGAAAGAAATCCTATTAAAATCAAAAGTGGTTGGGAAAAGAAGAGGGCAAATATATCTTGAATATGTCATCACAAGATAAAGAATTCAAAAAAATAAATAAACAAGCACCTAATTTCGAAAACCTCTAGAGGTCAAAGGCCCCTCACCCAGCACAACAATAGGTGCAATTTTAACCTTCACTGGCAAGGGGTAGAGAGAGTTTCAGAGCAATCAAGGAATTTTTTTTTTTTTTTTTAAGTATATCTGTCAGTCTACAGTGGAAGTCAGGGCAAAGAAAAGCAACAGAACAAAACAGCCACTAGAATTCATTTGCTCCAGCTATTATGCAAGAACAAACCTCAGGGATGGATGCTGAAGCAAAAACCAGACCAGTTTTATGAAAAACATATGGGATTTCAACCAGAAAAACTGGCAAAACAGCAGATTTCTTTCTTTAAAAAAAAAAAAAAAAAAAAAAGGAAAAAGGAAAGTCCTCTGTGTAGAAGACAAGGCTATGTGGAGGACTCTGGGGCCAAACCCCATGAAGTTTTAGAAACATCTGAAAAGATCACTAGAGAATCACAGATCCACTCAAATATCAGCAACCTTCTGGAGTCCTGAGAAAGAACTCTACACCTTGAGATCTTTAACCTTCATGAAAGTCAAATCTAGATGTATACTTAACGATTTTCACCTGAACACTAAAATACCTCAGAAACTGAGGGATGTACATCCAGTACCAGCCCTTCCTCCCCTTGCAGCCCTCCTCCTTTGACTCTGGCCTGGCCAATTCATACCAAAGGGTCACCAGGAGAGACCCTCTGTCCCACTGTCACGTGGCAGTCACTGATCCCACGCTATGACCTTTCTCCAGCGCTGCCGATCCCACAGTATGTTGGGAAGATCTGGAAATTATGACCCCTTGGCATGGGCTCATAATTTCCAGATCTCCCCAACGTACTAAGCCAGACAGAGCTGAGGAGAACAGGACAGAGGAGTCACAAAATAATGAGCTGGCTCAAGGACTCATCAACACAGTGCAGAGCATCTGGTCAGTGCCAGAAAGCAGGTCTGGAAAAAGGGAGAGACAGACCAAAAGTCTGTGAAACCCAAAATCTGACGCAACTCTCTGACAGCTGAAGGTGAGACTGATGGTAAGAGCTAGCAATTTTATCTAATAAGGCCCATATATTTTGGATCTGAACTGAATGGAGCTATCACAAATCTACACATCAAAGAACTCCTCCAAGACCAGCGAGGCATGCCTTGTCCCAGAAAAAATTATGTCCAAGGCTGAATTTGCAGAGAAAAGAACCAGTAAGAGAACAGAGAGAATGATACAATCTTACATAATTCTAGACAGAAACAGCCAGGAGATTGACAATCAGGTTCTCATGGATTATTACCTCATAATCAAGAGAGATGGAAAGGCTTTAAACTCTGACACCAGAGACAGGGGAAGGACCATCTCACACCTAAAGAACCAGATTATTTGAATTCTGTTCTTAAGACTATCACAGACCTCTACCACATTTTAGACAACAAATACAAAAAGTTATATATATATAAAATGTATATCTCCATATACATTACATATATACATATGTATCTAATGTATATCTCAGAAAATTGGTCCTTCATCTTTCAGTGGAGGGTGCGGAACACTCTACACAGTTTAATTAGGGGCAGACATGTAGACACAGAAGACTCCAGTAATTCACTAGGTAATGACTAGACTCCATGGCATTTTGAATGTTGAGGAAATTAGGATCCTGACCCAGCCAAGTATGTTAGCACAGGCATAACTGTAACATATGGTATCTCCTTTGAAATCAATGGATGTGCAGTGTTTATGTTTTTGTAGTGATGCTTTGTTAGCATCTGATGCTTATATAGTTGTCAAGTTTCATATTAGACATAATGAGAAGGAAAAAAATAAAAGGAATGGATTAAAAAGCATGTAAAATTTTAAAATACATTTGCTCATGCCTTTTTTACTAAAACAAATACTTTGTCTGTATTTTGGGAAGGTGCTGGCACTATACTGGAATCCATTTTAAAAATGCTGGTCATATTCTGCATTACAGCAGTATCATAATCCCTAAATGAACAAGCAATTTGGTCTTTAGCAATAAATGTCATTATAACAAATCTGAATGGACACTAAATATTCCCTAGAAACATGCATCCTTGACAGGCATCGTGCAGCCAGGAAGTTAATTTTGCCCAATGTTCACAAAATGGCGTATAACAGCAGGTTAATTAAATAACTCTGTTTAGACACCCACCATTCTGAATTAAGATTTCTCACCAAGAAATTACAAAGAATTCACATTCCATTGAATAAAAACCATTTTCCAATGAAATCACTTATTTTTCAACTACACCGTAAATCAAATTAGAAAAGTCCTAGTTCAGAGCCAATATTTTTCATGGATTTAATTGTAACTGACAGATATATAACCCTTGCTAAATTGGTTTACTGTGGGTAGCTCTTACAAGCCTTTCATATACTGCCACTACCAATGGATGGCAAATTTATATGCAAAATTGCCACGCTAGCATAGACCATCTAGCTCCCCTGGGAGAACCTGAAAAAAAAGAAAAATCAAAATCTCTTCTATATTGTACTCTGCTAAAGAAGAATTGATTCTGTACACTCAGAAAACATGCAGGAAAACTATTTCACTTTTTCAAGGTGAAAATAAAGTACAAGAACTCCTGTATTTTTATCTCACTTTTCCACATTTTTGTCTAAACAGTTCAAGGGGTTTTGGCAGGGATGCCAGTACTCTACATCGACAGGCAAGTACTTACAGTGATACATGACTTATACCAGAAATAATGCTTCAGTCATTAGGGAACGAGGAGCAGTAAAGACGACAAAATTAAGTACCTATTTGTTATCCGTCATCAAACCATCGTGAGAACCAGTGAATGGGACATACAGCACACTTAAGAAAACCCTGCATGATCAGTAAATCATATTAGCAGTTCCTTAGCTATGGCTTGGTAAAGCATAAATGAAAGTAAATGACTAAAACTCATAAACTGAGAGCAGTATGCATATACCTGTCCAAGAAACACATCTGACAGTTCAGGTTATCTTTAAATGCTCCACTTCAATTGCCTCACATAGGAGGACTCTGTCATTCTGAGATTAAAAAAATTGACAGAATCCTTGGAAGAGACAAGCACTTAAAGTTGCTGTTGTAAGTGATGCAGTATTATAAAGAATGAGCTGAATAGAACCCCAGAAAATAATATTTTGCATGAAAAAGGCTTCCCACCATGCTAAAGAAAAATAGCACATTAGAATGCTACGCAGCAGCCACTGTAAAAAGGATGTCTTTCTTAATACCACAATATGATAAATTATCTTAAGTAGCACATTAATGTCAGAAATTGAGCGTAATCTAACTTCTTTCCAGTGACAATATTAAATGGCTTTCAGACGTCTTTCCGACTATTCTGACATTAAATTTAATAACACCCAGAGAGACCACAAAAATGATTCAGTTACAAGAATCATAGTGCACTGGATCATTGCCTTTTAAGTAGGATTCAACTAAATGGTTTGGACTCTGATGCTTTTGGCACATTCAGGAGAAAGGTATGAATTTTGCTACATAACATTTATCTGTAGTGAGCAAATTCCTTTCAGTATCCAGTTTGAATTGATAGCAGCATCTTTCTTTGTGCATGAGTTTGATTACTGTTGATTATATGAAACACAGGTCCCAGCCAGACCTGCTGTTCTAAATTGCTGGGGTTTTTTTTTCAACTTTTCCCTGCTTGGTATTCCTGAGTACTGACAACCCCAGCAAGCACCTGTGAGAGTGTGTAATATTTTGCAATCTTACTAAAGAAAATTAAGCAAAAGGGTTAATTAAAGATTTGTATCACAGAAGAAGTCCACATACTGCTGCTGAAATTATTATAAGCAGAAAAATTGGTATTTCTGAAATGCAAAAGAAATTAATAAGACATTTATTTTCCACCTTTCAGAAGAATTCTTGAAATGGTGAGAAATTATAAATACAAATTGCAAAAGATATGAGAGGGCTCTCTGCTGAAGTAAGTCTCTAATAAAAAGTATTCAGCCATAAAAGCTGTACAGCAATGTCACTGCAGAAGAACTGGATGATCTGCATGGAGATGATGATGTGAATTTAAGAATAAATTTAGCTCTTGGGCTCAAATAAACAATAACTGAGTAGTGAGAGAACTGGCCATCACGATCTCTCCACATTCCTGCCTTGCCCAGCAGTGCTCACAATGCACAGTAACTGCATTTACTGTAGTCACTCAGCTTATGAAAAACAAGAACTCAAGCCTCTTCCTTTCCCCATATGTCTGTTGTGCTCAAACATTCAAGACAAGGTCCCACAACCAGTGGAAGGATCTCTTCAGTTCTAGACACTACAGAAGAACACAAGATAGTCCAGATGCTACCTTCAATCAGTTCCTTAGATTCAACTGTCCCATCACCCAGTTCAGAATAACTCTTATTCCTCTGTTGGCCCCAAAATGATTTCACATTTTCCATGCTGTTTCTGTGTTTCTTACAATATATTGAACCAACCTTGAGTATCAGTGGATGGAAAAAATTTTAAGAATTACCACTGCAGAGGCAATACAGTAAGCCAGTCATATTTGCCATTGTAAATGCTTCAACATGTGCTTTACTCTTAAGCTTCCAGTGGATTTATGAGAGAAATAGGAGTGTACAGAATGTACAAATAATAATTTGTAACTGTAGCATTCAGGCATTACTCAGAATAAATAGTATTTTGGCACAGTTGGCATAGCATTCATCTCTTCATTTTTTCATAAAGGGAGGCACATTCCTCTCATTGAAGCATCTTGGGCACTATGTGGGTTTCCAGTTTGTTACTTCTATTTTTCATTCTCGCACAACTTCTCAGAGGTGAGGGAGGCAAAGGCTGTCCTACCAGCTGCTTAAGCCACTGTAACCACCCAGGAATAGTGAGGGACACTGCTAACACAGGAATGATCACACAAACCATGGAGAGCACCAACCACAGCCACAGATGCTGCGGTAGGAAAAAGTGACTCCAGAATTCATCACTGGTTCTGTCCCATATGTGTGTCTTATATTCATTATTGGACAAGCTGCAAGAAAAAGCTGAGGAAAATGATAACCAGGAGGGGTGTACAGTGAAAAGGTGTTAGAAGAGAGACTGATGTTAACACAGGACCACAGCACAACTGCCAGCATTTACTGACTGCTCTCTCCATTGCTGTGATACTTAAAACAGTGAGGAAAAAAAGTAATTACTTTATTCCCATCACCCTCATCACAAGATACCAGCTGAGTAAATCTCAATCAGCAGAAGCTGATGAATAGGAAATAATGGAGAGTGCTAATGCATAATGAGCTAAATGCTACCAAAAGCTATCTGGCATCGCTCAAAAAAGGTGAAACCATGAATTTTTATACAAAAAAAACCACCTCTACAGGAGTGACACTTCTCCTTTGATCATGAGTTCTAAGAATTCGGACACATGAAATTTCATTTGGGCTGACCCATTTTTAGAAAAAGCTGTATTGTTGGAGGGCTTTTTAAGAGCAAACACTGATATTTATGAAGTTGCAAAAGAGGCATGGATTAAGAGACATTTAGTTGGTACTGCATATCCTACACTCTGTTTCAGAGATGGCTAGCTACTTTGGTTTTTGAGGAGCATTAAACTAGTAACCAGCATACCCCACCACCATTTGGATGCTCTAAATCTTAACTCAAGAACTAAAAGGCTGATTCAATCAGCAGAGAGCTCTTATCCTCTCCAGCAAAGCACAGGACTCTTCCAAATTGTGGCTAACAAGTATTTGGTGAGAAGGACCCAGCTGGAACTCTCCCAGAATCACAGAATATGCTGAGATGGAAGTGACCCACAAGGATCATCAAGTCCAGCTCCTGGCCCTGCAGAGGACTATCCTCAAGACTCACAACAGTATCTTCAACACTCTGTGATCCTTTTAGGTTCCTTCCAACTCAGGATATTCTGTGGTTCTATGTTTTTAATGTTTTCAGCTGAGAGCTAAATAACAGGCATTTTGAGGGTCAACAGACTTATCCTCTGCTGAAGGAGAAGCTTCCACAGCTGAACAGCTCAGGATTCTACCATATCCTTGGCATTCTGCTGGAGCTCTTCTCTTGGAAAGTTCTCCGCTCTACTCACTAATGAGAAAAGTATGCAGAGCATATGACCCAAGGCATATTATCTCCTGCCCTCTGGAATCATGCACTTGATCACAGACTTTGTTAATCTGTTTTAAGACACCAGATAAACCAGTGCTTTCCATGAGGTACAAGTCATGCTGGAAAGCTCCACCAGCCACCCTCAAAGCATAGGAAAAAGGCTGAAGTCTCTTGGCTACAGATAGCTGCAGGCACACAAGTGCAGAGGGTTTTACTGAGCTGTAGGCACAAGGATATACAATCATACTTTAAAGGTATTCCTAAGGCAAAGTGCCTCAGAAATGCCATGCTCCCTGTGACTCCTGGTGCCACAGCCAAGTACTAAGTCTCACAGAAAAAAAACCAGGCATGACAAATGGGTTTTGTTTAAAACACACATAGAAAGGACATTCCTTAGCAAACCCTCCTCCACCTGGGAATGTCTAAATTACTGTGCCAGGTTTACTGTATTCCATCATTTAATTTTACATGCTCTTTTCTAAGACACTTGAAAGGCAAGAGAAAAAAACCAACACCTTTTCATCTGTGAGTTTCCACATGCTTAAAATAGCCCAAATTACTCCCTTATTTTCCATTAAGCACAAAGTCAGTTAGGAAATACGGAGTATTCTCTGTGAGCAAGTGTCAGCTCTAGATATTTAGGCTGACAAACTCTTTATGTTAATGCTGATTTGTATAGTTACTCTAGGTGCATATTTTAGCTCCCCTGTGCACATTACATACTTCAAATCTATCTTCAAACACCAATCTCTTGTAGCCTATGTAAATAAGTATTCAGACTCGGTTGTGTGGGTGATTAAACAGTTATAAATATGAATAAAGCTCCAAGTAATTGGGCTGTACTTTAATTAATTTTAGATAAACTTAGCACCCATTTTTCAATTTCAAAGGTGCTGTGTTTCCTAAGTTGGCGAGACTGCTACTCCATTTCCATACTCTTAAAATGACACGTGAAGCAGAGGGAAACAAAGCCCCCTCAGCACATCTCCTTACCCACAGCACCAGCACCAGTGCCTGAGTCCTGCTGGCAGCACAGAGACTATTTCTTGCACAGATGGAGCCTGCATGGGCACTGGGTTTGGGCCAACCAGCTGTGGATGCCAAAGGAAATTTTGCCTCTTACTCTTTGCAAAGTCCACAGGAGATAACAACACTCAGGCACATGCAAATGGATGTGGCTCTCTGTCTAACCCAAGACCCTTTCCTTGAGTGCATCCAAATCAGTTCTAGGCCAAAAGCTTCCAGCCTGGTTAAAATTTTTCTACAAAAATACTTTAAAGTATTGAAATCCGAAGTTACCTTTCCAATGCCGGGGTTGTCCTTGATTTTGGACACAGCTCTCAGAAGGCATGGTGGTGCTGGGGGAGGACAGAGCTGCAGGATGCCACTGAAGTTAGTAGCATAAATAGAGAAGTCGTGTGTGTGTGGCAGGGGCGGATGGTATTTCTTTCTCTTCGAAGACAGGTTAAGCTTCTGTGCTGCTCTGTATAAAAGTAATAGCAAGGAAGGACAATGTTACTTAGGTGTTAACAGGAATCTGAACCAGACAAACAGATGCTCATTGCCATCACTGCCTGCTTAACAAATCAAGTCAATGCATTCTAATCTGATTTCCTAAGGACAAGCCATCAGGACACTAATAGAGGAAATATGGGTAGAAAAATTACTGGCAAAATATTCAGTTATTTTCTCAACCAACAGAATTTCAGTTGTAATCTAACTTGCCCTTCTTTCCTCCAACAACTTGGCATCTGAATCCTAAAAAACTAACATCTCACTGATGTAATAAAAAGCTGAAATAATCCCCTTGTCACTGGCAGAACCAGATGGACTTTGCTGGTGATAACATTATGAAAGTGGTTCTTTGTACTCTACAAGTTACTCAAGGCAGAGGATAGCACTCCAAGTCAGCCAAGCTCAAGATCCTCTCCTGTTGGCTGCACAGAAAATCCTTAGATAACAGAAAATTTCCTTCAAGACAGATTGGTTTTTCCTCCCCAATTCCATTATTTCACATTAAAATGGAAAGCTATTAAAAAGACACGCTTTAATGTGCTGAATGATAATGATCCTGCTTTTGAAATGTAGAATTTCAAAACATAAAAGATGAAGAAGGAGGAAAAATTAGAACATACAATTAAAATTGTAACATTCTTCCTTGTGAACAAAAATAGGAACATAATCAGTTTTTTCTGCTATTCCCCATCAGCAACACCAAACAATATAGCAAGAAACAAAACCAGAAACTCTTCTCTACATCAAAACCCACATGGGAAAATAAAAATCACAAAGCAGAGTTAAGCAGAATGAAATATATATGTTAGCAAGCACATGCTGGGCAACTGGGCATGGCAATGAGGGTGAAATCTCAGTTCTCTCAGAGTCAAGTAGAGCTTCACCAGCTGAAAACAACACGTGTGATCTGACCCTGAGACTGTCAGTAGATAGTTCATCCACAGATAATGATCATAAAAGCATTCAACATGTTACCTTTTAGCATTACTTTGACTGTTAGGCCAGCAAAAACACAAGGTGTTCCACTGCCAGCATCTGTGGATGCCCTGAGACCACACTCCTGATCCCAGCAGGTCTTCTGGGCACAAACCACTGTTCTGGTCCATGCTTACAATAAAAGGGCTTGTCACTTTGAAAAAATTATTAAGTAAGTTTATACAATGACTGCTTTATATTTTCAGCTTGTCTTTCAGCCCAAGATCTCCAAGTGCTTTTCAGTAAGATCAAACCGGCACTAGCATCTGTGAAATATTATAAGTAAAAGACCAATGCAGAAAGTAAGGCAGTGCTTTGCTCTCATAACAAATTAAGGGTCAATCTAGAACCCAAATCTTGTCATCATTGTCAGGCTGCCTCAGGCTTGGTCAGCTTAGTAAGGTGATTAGAGAGGGAAACTATTCCTTTGCTTATATTTATTGTAGGTTAGAAGTAAAAATTAATGCCAAGAGCACAGATTCTTCCAGCTGCACTATTGGCTTCAAAGGAGCAACAATACAATGAATTGGTTGTGTCTGAGGAGCAAAACTGGACACTTGAGTCAAAATTAAGACAGCTAGTTAGTACAACAGCAGGACTCTCAATACAGATCTCAAAAATTCCCAGTCCTTTTCTCTGTATTCCAGAATTTGTGTGTTAAACTCCTGAACCTTTTTACTTCAACTCCTAGAGATGCAGACCCCCTACGTGATTCCTTCTCCCTCTATAAACACTACAGTATTTAGAAAAAGACAAAGATTCTTGTGATGAAAAATGAGGCTCTAGTTCCAAACTCAGAGGGAGCCTAAAGCCACTGTCTTTTGAGGAACAAGCTGGACTTTTGCCTCTGAGGAAAGAAGCAGCTTTTGACTCCTACTGCATCCTGAAATCAGCAGGAACTGCACCCCACAGCGAAGCAAAATACTACAAGCATGGGTTTATACAGAACCTTAAGGGTCTGGTGGCAATGAGAACTGATTTAACTGCCTAAATCTCAAATCCCCTTGCTAATACTTCATTCAGTATGAAAACATATGCTGAAATAGGACACTGGGAACACAGTTGCACAACTTCACTGTGGTTGCAGCTGCACATTAAAACCGTAATGCCTCCTAAATTATATGCAGCTTTACTGTGCAGAAAAGAGTCTCTACCTGTTGGTACTGTCATTGTGGAACTCAAGACAGTCATTAGCATCTATCTCCAAGTACCAATTAACAATCCTGGTTATTATTTAATCGTCTTGTTGATTAATATGAAAGATAATGTTTATTTTCTTGTTTACATGCTATGATCCCTTGTTGAAATTATAAAAACTCCTCAAGAGAATGTCTTCAAAGTGCAATCAAGATATACATTAAATCCTGATGAAATAATTACTCCTGCAATAGATCTGGCTGAAGGAGCTCCTCTGGGAAACATACATGAAAGAGAATGAGATACAAAGGACAAATTTACTCAGGAATTGTGTGTTCAAGCAGCTAACTAAGCACAAACACTCACTGAGTAACTGCACCCAAATAGGCCAAGCTAAGCAAAGCATATAAACAATGAACAGAAAATGCCACTTTTTAGAAGTATAGCATTTCTCAAAATACCTCAGTAGCATATTTCTGGGACATTTTGATAAGCAGATCTAAGATACTAAATCTGTTACTAATTGCCTTAACTTCTGCACCAAGACAGAACTACTTTCAAACTGGTTCACTTCGACAGTATGCACAACCTTCCTGCACCTCCACTGTTCAAAGGACAGTGGCATATGCTACCTGAAGCAATTAACTGCTGTAGCGCTGATAAGTCTTCTTCCTGTGAGTCTGGAGGGCGATGATTTTACTAAGAAATTTGGCAGAGGCACTGCTGATGTCCATGTGAGATAACAGGAAACTGAAAGAGGAACTGGAGTAAGCTGTTGTAGAAAATAATCAGTGTTTTGATGGGCAAGCGGCCAACTGCACTAATAATGATGTGTGTGGTTCACACTTAAAAAGCATCTCTTGTCAGGTAACAGTGCACAAAGCTTAATTACAACCTCTCTGCATTTGAATGCAAGAATGGCTTTGCCTGACATTAAAACAAGGTTATTTCTGGAGGTGGAACACCACAGACATCTTGTACAAGCAGTATCAAACAGCTTGCTGGATTTGATTTTGTTTGTTGTTTTGGGTTTTTTTTCTAAAAGGGAAAGGGTAAGGATCTAATTGAAAGCATAGGGCAATTCAGGCAAAACAAAACATCACTATCAAACTGTAGACTCTGAATATGAATTCAAGTAATTGTCATCCTCAGCTCCTATAAAAAGCACAGTCAGTTCTTTACAAAAAGCCAGCTGGGCAGCAGCTTTCATATGCTTTTCTTGGGCTCCTGGACAGGTCTGGGCAAAGAGCACAACAGGAACACTCATCAATCCCTATGTGCTTCTTGCAGAACCAACAATATAGTTGGTGGCATCCAGCCACCTACTCATTAGGCCAAAATACAGGCCAAGCTGGTTCTGGATATGGGCCCAAATAAATCAAACAAAATCTAACCTCAGAAACCTCTTTACTTCAGTAAAATTCATGAGAGGATGCATTTACATGGAGCCAACCCTGAGACACTCCAGAGTGCTGGACCTTCTGCAGTCCTTAGGCAACAACACATTTCTGAATTTACACTCGAGTTTTCACTTGTATCCTTTACTCAGGGAGAATTTGTTCCATGGAGACAGGGCTACTGAAGCTGTCATAAACTGGGCCCTTTCTGCCTAGTATCAGAGAGAACTCAAGCTCATACCAGATCATTTTCTCTAGGGAGTCTAATGGGGTGCCATGTCCATTGCCTGACCTGCTTCTTTTTCTGAAATTTAATCTTGCACAGGAGGCTCTCACATAGACCTTCAGTACCACAATGGGCATCTCACCTTGTTCAATAGCAACTTCTGTTTCCTCACAGGGAAAATTATGACCTGCAGGGAATTCTACGAAAAACTTAACTATTACAGTCATTTGTTTCTGCGGGTATTTGCCAAACATTTGTCATAGCTTTGACAGAGTTCTACACTTTCCACCTACCTTCTCTTTCCCCATCCAGCCTTCACAAGAACCCTGCTACAAAACACTCTTACAAGGGAAACTAAGCCCCACACTCCTACGCCTCTCTTCCAATTAAAGCATGAGAGGCATCCATGTATATTGCTTTTACCTCCAGCTGTGAGATCTACTGTCTGCATTTTGCTTAACTCTTTCCCTCTTTAATAGAAGATGTCTTTTAAGATGCTCTGGAGAGTTCTTTCCTCATAGCTAGGTGTCACGGTAGAAAATAAAACTAATATATGGCACATGCAGGGGCACTCAAATATCAAATGACAAGGGACAGTCTCTAACCTGCTCTTTCCCTCACACAATTTACAGATTACTAGGTTTTCTGCCATGCATGGATGAGACCAGCGAGGAAAACCACGGCCAGTTCAATTACATAATGCTCAGCATCTAGGGAACAAGACTTTGCAACAACAGTAGCTACTGCTCATTGAAAGAGCCATACCATTTTTAATTTTAAATTCTGCCTATGTTGTTAGCATGACATTTCAGATATTCTGATGTACAGCAAGCTGCCTCTAGCTTACACTCCCTGCACACATACTGCACATTATAACTGTGAAGTAAACAACACAATTTAAATCCCTAAAGCACTCCTTCTGAGCATAATTTCTCCACAAAAAAAAAAAAAAATTAAATTTGAAACTTTTATAACTATGCAAAATTATAAAATTTTTGTGGATTTTATAAACCTTCAAAAGGAAGAGAGCTATGAAATTTACTTTAGGACACATACTATAAATGGATCAACTGAGATAAATGCAGAGGACTTAATGGACACTACATTTATGGACAAACTGCCACAAGTCAGAAATAGAACTGGGAGTCCTGCTTCCCATTATTAAGCTCCACTGACAAAAATAATAAAAGAAAACTTCTGAACATTCATTTCAACATGGCTCATTAAATATTAACAGTTTTAGCGTTATTAGCCAGTCTTATCTTTCAGAGATCACTATCATTATTCATATTGTGAGAATGCTTAAGGGCTTCACTGAAAGGGTCAAGGCCAAAGAAGTGTACAGTCCAAGCCTTAAATATCCTGAACTTTGGAGTTTACACAAGACTATGCTTACTCAAGACTTTTGGTTTGACCTTGACAGACGTCACAGAAGTGATTTTTATCCTGATCTGAGCCATCTGCAAAGTTCAAAAAATTATGGATGCAGGCTTACACTGAGAACCAGTCTACCCTAAAGCAAAGCTCTCCCAAACTTTCCTTGTTCCCAGCTCAGCAAGGCATAAATCCCACCCACATAACCAATATCCCAATCTTTTTCTGCTGCCAACCAGTTCCAAAGGAAGCAGTGGGAAAGTCACAGCCTGTCATCCTATCTGCAGTTCCAGTTATTGTTTCCTTAATCACTCATCAAAACAGGCAACAAACAGACGGATGTCCTACAATACATCCTCCAGCACCCTGTCCCAAGCCTTCCACAACTCACAGGATAACCTTGGTTGGCATTATTATTTTTATTATTGCTATTGCTGTTTGATTTGTGGTTCTAAATTTAGAAAGGTAGCACAATGAAAAAATTGCTAACCAAAACCCCAAGCAAAATTAAAAGCCAACAAGGTATCTGCTTACACTAACAGCATTCAACTTGGAAAACAAAATGTGATTTAGAAAGACACTTTTTTAAAGAGAAAACTGTGAATGTCTAAATACAGCATGAAGGTTTGGAAGGGACAGGTACCATCTGTATTTCTAGAGTAAATTTTTTCCATGGAGCCACTTATAAAGCATATGATAAAATTTGAGAGCATGGTCTTTTCCTCCCCCAACCTTACTAGGTTCCTGTGATGGATGTACAACTTCTGGAGGACATAAACGCTTTCCCCACATAGTTCCTTTACACAAGTTTTGCACCAAACCTTTGTTTGCTTAGCTGTCCCAGCAACATTGCTGAGAAGCACTGCCAGGAAGAACAAACAATTAATGTTCCTTATTTCTGTGTTTCGACTTCCTCAATAAATAATTCGTTTGCCTAGATCACAATGCACAGCCTCAAACAATGGCATTTTTATAATGGGAGAGGGTAATAAAGTTTCAATAGAAACCCATTATTCTGAAACATTCCAAAATGTCAGACCACATTTAATATTGTGAGGATGTTACCTCACCAACACTGTGAGAGCAAGTATCTCAAATTTGAGGCAAAGTTCATGCATTGCCTCATGCACATAGAATAATCTTGCAATTCAGACTTGAATTTCAGCCTCTCACTTTGACCTTGTAATTTTCTCTCACTAACTCTTATTAAAATCAGCAAGGCAAAAATAAAAATCAGCAGTGTTGACATATTAGGAAAACAGTTTTTTACTAGACAGTTTTTAACTACTCTTACTCTTAGAAAATTCATATCTCATGTCTCCCATTCCTTATTTTCCCCCCACCTCACCAGCAAACATGCAGAGGAGCTTATTTCCTTCTCCTGCTGCAGCTGTTACCAGGATGAAAACCACTACCACACCCCAGTCAGTCTTCTCCTTTCAAATTAAGAAGTCCCAGTCCCTCCAACCTCTCCTCACAGGTCAGGTTTCCTTGATTTCTGACCATCCTTGTTGTTTTCTCCGACTCTATTCACAACTTCATAAAGTATGGAATCAAGGCTTTGTGCATCAGTGAGCAATAATCAAGGCTCACTTGACTTCAGTAACACCAGGCAAAGCCACTTTGGGATAAACTCAAAACAACCTCCAGAAGATGACAAGCTAAAACAAACCTGGAAAGGCACTCCTGACATCAGAAGAGCTCCCTCATGCTGTAGAGACTCAGGAGGTGGTTCCTCCACTCGGCTACGTTTTATGAATTTAACAGAAGCAACCAATTTGGCCCATGTTCCAAGCATTCAATAAATGTGCATACAGGTATCCAAGAAGGAATTTTCACTACACTTCTCTATAATTTTTCCCCAGGTTTAAGGAACACCAAAGGGCAGATCCTCACAAGCACTGACAGTTGCACTCCAACCATTTTTTCTGCTCTCTCAAACTATCAGCTTCTGAGGTTGCTGCTACAGAATTGTCTTGGGTAATGTCAGCTCCATGTTCTCTTCAGCTTGTAGATTTAAGACACTTTTCTGGCCAAAAAACATTGCTTCAGCAGCCAGGACCAGTGTTCAGGAACTGACATATATATACATATATATACACATATATATACATATATATATATATCAGAATAACAGCTAGTCACAGCAGCCTGCCACATACCATTTCCAGCTCTGCTCACTAATGATGTTAAACAAAGCAAGAGCAGATGAACATTGCTGCACTTCCCCACTCGCTGTTTACAACTGCACCATATGACAAACTGCTCAAAACCTGTGTAGGTTAATCTTTAAGTAAGCAAGGCTGTCAACACCTAATACAGAAATATGTCAGTTCCCGGGCTGCACACTGCATAGCTAGCTGTGTACTGAAAATACAGCTACCTGAATGCCAGCAATATTTCTCCACTCAGTTTCATGAGCTAACTGAGCTAAAGCAGGCAGAACCACATCAATCTAAGCACATTTCTTAGGCAAAATAAAGTTGGACTTATTTGCCAGCAAGACACAGACGCATGAAACAGTCAGGTTGAGCGAAACAGAATTCTAGTCTCATTTGTATTCTGTCAAGAAAAAGTAAGAAAGACATTTTTAAAACTACAAAGCAATGAAACTGAAACAATTGTGCTAACTAGCCCTTCACTATTGAAGTAAAACTTAAATTGGTAACTTAAAATTTTGCTTTGTAGTATCAGCTCCTGGTGTACAAAAACCATTCTGTTCATTCAGGCTGCTCCAGGGAAGAAGTAAACATATTTGCAAGTGGAAAAGATGAGAGAGAAAATATAAGACATTGCTAACAAGGGTTTGTCTGAAACACTAGGCTCAGATAAATATCTGACAGGAAAGAGAAGGGCTGAAAGAGGGGGAAATTCAGTATTTCCCTGTTCCTGATTGCATGTAGCAGTCTGAATACAACCTAGCATCTGTGAGTAGAATTCCTTTTTTACAGTAAAAGCTCTGAGGTGGGTTACATTTTCCTGTTACCTTCCTTTGACCCAACACACCATCCTCCCAGACATACCTTTCTCATCAATTCCAGCTCCCTCAGTTCCATATTTTATTGCACATCTAGAAAATCCACAGAGGATCCATTCCTACTTCAGCTAGGTTTTATTTCAGATGCTTAGTCAAAGGCTTGACACCTATACTGCCAAGCAAACAACTTCTCAGGGGGGCACTTACTTATTCCTACTGTTATTGAGTTAAATGGTCACTGACAGTACTAAATGATGCAGTGGAAATCATCCAAGTACAGAAGTGGTATGCCTACAGAATGAGTATTTTTAAACAGAGGAGGGACACATGGGCTTCTAAACCCAAGGTTACTATGATTTATTTAACTGACATCAGTTCTGAAGTGATACTTCTCAGAGGTATAACAGGCTGATACTGCAGCGCCCTTTAAAACAGCACTTAGTGGGAAAATTTGAGATGCATGTTTTTCCATCACTGCAGATGGAGAGATCTGACTATTTCTGACCCAAAAATGATAACTTCAAATTTCAGTAGAAATGGGCAACTCCTGAAGACCTGCTTGAGACACTTTATCAAACGATATTCTGAAGCCTGCCCTGAAGTCCAGCAAGCTTCACTAATAACGTTTAAATTAGATTCATTATATGCTGATTAACATCCATTGAGTCCTTTCCTCCATAAGGCAAGTGCTTCTTAATAAGTGAGCTCCAACACTGAGGACACAAAAAGCCAAACAAAGCAGAAAGCAAACCAAACAGCAACGCTAACTGATGATGAGCGAGATACTGGCTAAGCTCTTTGAAATGTCCTGCCAAAAGAAACATCTTCCATCCCCCAGCAGGAAGGATGAAGGAAGTTTTAAAAAGCCAAAATTCAGTATCTCACAGAGAACTTAAAAGTAGCGTCAGAGTAATCCTGCAGTGGATTAAGCACTGCAGCTATAGTGCTGGTACATTATTTTGGCTTGACATTTTATTTTTGTTATAAATGATAATGTGGGATGTCTTATTTTGCGACAAGCACAAGCAAGCAAAGCAGTTTAGCTCAGAAAAGATACAGTGACACTTCAAAGTCCATCTGCCCTGCAAACCGCATCCTGCACACCATAAACTGAGTTTTAGAGTGACTCCAAGTTAGCCATGAAAACTCAGTATTCAATTAACTATCAGTCTGATTTAAAGCTATTTCACCTGCTAAGTCTGCCTGTCTTAGCAATGTTATTAAAATAGTTAAATATGTTATTGGAAGAGGCTGAAAGTCACTAATAAATATATAAAACAGGTGCAAACTGTCAAATTACATCCCCACAGGAAAGTCACCATTATCATTTTACCTATGGAATGCTCCGTTCACACTGCAGAAAAACCACCAGTGCAGCTGCCAGTGCTGCCAAGCTGAGGAGACCCAAATAACGGAGTCAGAGCAAGCGCTGGTGTTCAGGAGTCCAGGAACCAAAAAAGCAGGCAGACTGAGAGGGCTGGGCTGAGGGGGAGGCAGGAGAAGTGCTCCTCTTGACAAGCTAGGAAGGGCAGAAAGAAGGGAAAAAGCCAAGGGGAAAGAGAGACTCTGGTAGCTAGGCAGCAGTGAGATTCCATACACTCAGGAAAACAGAATAATCAAGTGCATTCAGCTAGGGAGGAAGGAGAAAATAAAGAAAGGATCATATAAGAAAAAAATATCCAACTAAATTTAAGGGAGAAAATATTAAGTCCAGGTAAGCAGACGATCCATGAGAGGACAAAGTAAGAAGAAATATCTGCATGACTCCATTCAAGTACTTCAGACTTTTTCCTAGTTTGATCACTGATCACCATTTACCCCCACAAATAAATTCAAACTTGGGTAGCTCTGAAGGAATAGATTCTCCCCTACTTGTGGGAACATATGTTTTAAATTATTCTTCTCTTCCCTCCCTCATGAGCATCTAGAATGCCTCAGAATATAGAGCTAACACAATACTCAACCACTGTCTGCACTGAACCACCTACAGCAGCTCAAAAATTCACCACATCTCCTGGGGGGGCTATCTCTGCTGCTCCAGAACCTCTTGTATTATCATCCATCAAGGCACTTAGGGCTGAAAAAAATCAGCCCTCCTCAGAGGTGTCTCAGACCATAAAGATCTTTAAGGTATTTGGTCAGCAGAAAACACTGGAAGTGCTTTGTTGTGCCCCAATTTTGCTTTTGTTCTCAAGCTGGAGTTAGGACCTAGAACATCCTCTCCAAAATCCTGACCTCATCATGAGGTCTCCACATTACTGGATCCATTTTTTCCCCTCTTTCACTGTCTCTTCCTTTTCATATTTTCTGCCAATCTGGTTGGCACCAGGTTCCCTCCTTTCTTTATTCTGCCACCTCCTGCACAGCTCCACCTGCTCCCACACAAGTCCCACAGCCTGTGCTATCCAACCGAGGCTTCTCCTTCCAAACATCTCCCTGACACTGCTGTCTTCCATGATCTCTCACTGGTTCACACAATGATCCATAACACTCTATACAGGAGTTTCATCTTCCAAGGCACTGACTCACAGATGCCCAGTCCTGCTTCATCTGGTCACCACCCAGTTCCCTCTGAGGCTTTGCCAAATCCTCACCATGGGCTCTCCACCTTGGCTGATCATTCGGTGCCTCACCCTTCTGAATTAACAGGCTTACCCTGACCACAGATCCTTCAGCCTTTGGGACACTTTCATGCTTTCTATAGTGTTCTAACGCAGCACTACTCATTTCCAAACCCTACTTCCCCTCTCCTCTCAGCTACTCCCATTTCTTTACCTCTCCCTTTGCTGAATTGCCGCTCAGTGTCCCATCTCTGCCCCACCAATCTCACAGTGTCACAGAGCAGCTGTTCCGAGCAGGGAGCCTGGCTCGCCACACGCCAATAATGCAGTGTGTAAATGCATGATGCTGTATTAGCAGTGATACCAGTAATGATGTTCTGCTGTTAAACACGCTGTCCTGAGAGCCATTTGTGCTTCCAAGAACAAAGCCTAATAAATTCAGGCTTATCTCCTAATTTATCCTCCTCACGGGCTAACGTGAAATGGGATATACCTAAAGCATACACTCTTTGTTTGTCCTTAATTATAGGCAGTATTATGCTGCCACAGCAACTAGGAAGCTTAAGCTGCCCTAAGTGATACAAGATACTGCACAAAGCCTCCTGCCCTGCCCCATCTCCCGTCCCCACACCGTGCTGTGCTACGTGCGGGTCACGTTTGCTCTCCGGGGATGGGGAGCAGCCACATTCCAGCAGCGTGGCACGGCACCGGCAAGACGACACAAGCCTCTGGTGACACCTGCTCCCTTTCCATTTGCACATCTGCATGAGGGCTGGCTTGCTCTCCCTGGCTCCATGCAGAGAGGAAAAGGGGGACAGGAGGGCGTCCTCGTCTCCAGCCCCATGCAGGGATCAGGCTGTTCCAGGCTTATAAATCCAGAGTAGGGAGTCATTAAGGAGAAAACATTAATTATGTATCTGGCTGCCCCTGAAACCACGGGAAGCTCCACTTCATCTGCACGTCCATAGCTCTCCCTCAGGCTGAAAATTTCTCAGCCACTGTTCCTGAGCAGTGACCAAATGGCAGCAAGAGGAAGTGGGGCCTTTTGGGGCATTTAACAAAGAATGGATGGTGCACTGAGAGGCTGCTGGGCTGCATTAATGCCAGCGAGCCATCACATCCCTGAGGAGCCCTGCAGTTCCTATCTATTGCCATGGCACTGTGAAATAGGGACAAACCATGCACAGGTTTTGGATGTATCTGCCAGCAAAGCAGCCCTAATTGGGAAGAGATTGTACCCCACTTTCCAAGGTAACTAGTTCCAATTAAATTTTCCCACATCACATCAATACAGGATTTCTTGGGCGTGGGCTATGCTTACTGAGGAAGCTTTAAAAAGTGACTCTTCTTCTTCTCTTGACCCATGATTCATCAAGAATTTACGGTGGTTACCTGCAACTATAGCAGGGACTTCTGTTTCAACCTCACAGGCTAGCTTAACTATCACAGGTCAGCACAAAAATCCCTAACTCAGGATCCAATGAATCACATATTTTCTCCACCTTTTGATGAACTACTACCTATTCATAACCCAGTTATTCATATTATCTGTCAAAGAGATTTAATTTGTGCCAGCTTCGCACAAAGCCAGGATACCTGTGCATCCCAGCAGGGTATTGGGCAGAAGAGTACAGCTGTTAAATAAGGGAACTGTGAACTACATTATGAGCTTAGAAGAAATGTAATTCTTGCTTTTAACAGGATAGAGAATGACAGGCTGAAGTGATTTACCTAGAAACATCTTAAACATGGCAACTTATTAAAAAAATATGTTGGTTTTTTTTTTTTCTTTTTTTCTCTGCATTAAATTCTGAAAGTATTGATAGTCATGGAATAATCAGGTTTAACAGGTTAGCAGTAATATATTCCTCAAGTGTTCCTAATACATCATAATCTTCTTTCACAGAATTTGCATCACTGTCAAACTGAACTACTGATTTTCAGTTGATGCTTTTAACATGTTTCTATGGTTACTTTCCAAGGTCGCATCAGAGAAGCCTGAACAGCAGTTCAGAAAGACAAAAGGCATTTTGCATCCTTCACCATATTAAATAATTTATGAAAGTTAAGGCATCCTCGAGGAAAAAAAATCATAAAAGAATAGGTTCTGAGGTTATTTTCTTTGCAACAGTTTGAAGCACAGCAAAATCAATATCTCTACAAAAGCTTTCAAGATGAGACTATTTGACTAATGTTCCATATGGTACAAAATGCTAAAGAACACATTCTAAGTTTAGATCTATATGCACAAGCCTACATGAACTGCATGAATGGACTTTAAAGCAAAATGTAGACATCTAATTTGCTGCTATCAGCTTCATCTTTTAAATCAGGCACTAGGTATTGTCTCAGTATTCTAAATTTTAAAAATGCAAAAATAAAAATGAAGTAAAACCAGTAATGACAGGCTTTATTACTTCCACCATTTTTCATTCAAAGCCACACAGATTTCATCTGTCCCCTAAATGTTACAAATTTTGACACTGTGTAATGAAAGCTTGTACAAAAAACATCTGAATTCTCTGCCTACCACTACACTAGATCAGAGTTTATTGGAACTAATTGAAGTGTCTAAGGCTTGGAACAAAAACACATTAGTCATTTAGTGGTTGTGCTAATATTGCTATGCCTTTCCTGCAGTTTCATTAGATACAGACTGCTTCAATACCCTAATCATATGCTCAGTCACAGCACAATCAGGACACAGAGTACTGACAAGCTGTCCCACCATGCCTAAAGCTGATAAGGTGTCTGCTCTATGAGTAACCTCAATTATTGACTATATTTTATGGTCAATCTAATGACCAAATGCTGATCAGTGAACCATCAGGTGCCTGTAATAGGATAGTGACCCTTAGTTTATATGTACCATTACTGCTCATTAGTGAATAATTAGATTTTTTAATCCAAATTCACAGGCATTAAAATATGATGGAATATCCTGACTCTATAAAAAGACAACTATGCTTATTTTAACTCTTCAGATGTTCAATTACATTACAGAGAGATTGTATATTTTGTTAAGAAAAGCCGCTTGCAAAAAGCATATCATGTGCAATGTTTTATATCACGCCTAAATTGACACAGCTTTCCCAAACATGCAGGAGGATTACAAGAGTGGAAAGATAATGGGTGTGATTCACCACTGTGATTCTCCAGATTTATTATCTTAAATGGTTTTAATCTAGCAAAGCCCAGCAACACTGCAAATAATTTAGAAATCTGAAAACTTGTGAGTGCTACGTTTGGAAGACTAATTTTTCACACAAAAGCAGCTGGATAAGAGAGAAAGGAGTTCCAACTATACTGGTGGCTATTTCCCCACTTCAAAGGCAGCAGTTCCACAGCAGCAAGTGCAACCCTGTAAGCAAATCAGTTTGAAAAGATCAACTACATCAAACAAGATGAGAATTTTCTAAGAGGGGCAGTTTGTCTTCTGCTCAGTGCTGCTCAGGGTTGCTTGCTTAAATACGCATTTTCCTCTGAACAGCTCTGATTCCTCCTCGCTGCCCTGTCACTGCACAAATCTTCCTTCCAGCTGGTGCACTGAGGGCAGGTACCCCTGTTCCCCAAACACCACAGTCCTGCCCAGCTGCACAGGCACTGCTGCCACCACTGTCACCAGCCACCAACAGGCGGAAATGGCACGTTAATGGTGACAGCTTCGATTTATTGGGGGTCTTGATTCTCCTCCCAAGGGAGTGGTATATTCTTTTTTGTCAGACAGCCCATTAACCTCTTCCCAAGTGCATGCCCATTCTCCCCCTCGCTGCCCTTCTCCTGCCTGTGCTTGGAAACACCATCTCCTCTCTTCCCCAGCTGTTTGCGTGACAAGAAAACCCAACTTTGTTATAAAGTTTATTAGAGCTTTATAACAAAATATGCCAATATTTACTTAGCTGCAAGCGTAGCTCACAGAAGGGTCCTCCAACTATCTCACATATTTTCCCTGTGTAATATAAAGTTTGTTCAGGTTCCTCATACAAAAAACCCACCTGGAAACTGGTATAAAGTGTGGTGCACTAGGCAAGGCACAGTTCATGCCACACTAAGGGACAAAGCCAGCTGCATTCTTAAATCTGAAGAATACAAGAATAAACTTCTCCTCTAGAATTGTAAGGGTGAACTGGGAGTCTCTTCACAGCCACCCATGAACATGTGCTGTGCTTTTTGCCCTGGCTTTCTCATTCTGCCAGTGACCTACTGAGAAGCTCCATTTTCTGCTAAATCCTCTGGTCCTCTGGTAACATGACCACTGAGTAATGTCTGGCAATTTGCTTGCGTGACACAGTCAGATGTTAATCAAAGCCTTCCTCCTTCTGTGACAGATCACAGTGAGGAAAAAAGCTTAAAACTGATTTAATTTCTTAATACGCTTCTGTCTGTTGCCTTTAATATTTGGCTTTGATTTCAAATACTTAGCACTTCTCTGCATTTCTTGGTAATGAATAAAATACTTTTTTTTTTTTTTTAAGCAGAACATAATTAAGCTTGAAGAAATTAAATATGACATTCAAATGATAAAGAGCTTTGGATGAATATGTAGATTTGGGCTGCACATATGCTAACAAAATCAATGTATTCCCTGCAAAGAATATCTTAAAGATACTCATTTTAACCATGGGTACCTCTTATCACCAGGTATCCTTTTTGTTGCATCTCTTAGCTGTTATTTTCCAGGTGAGGACATAAACTCTCTGTACTGTCTTTTGAGTTTGTGACCTTAAAAACACAAAGTCTGATTCTCAACAAGGAACAAACTGGAGTAAAAAAACAAAACAACCAACCAAAAAAATCCTGCACAGATCTGCCTTCCCAGGCACAAAACAGTGTAAGGGTGTTATTTCAGCAAATAGAGACTCCAATTTTAATGTGAAAAAGGCATTTATATGTGGCCAGGAAACCATGTCACAACCCAAAATGTAACTGTGCTAGGACCTGTACAAACACAGTGAATGCTGTTTCATGAAAAATAAGACTGGAGTCCTCTATTCATGTAGAAAAAAAATCTCTGTCTAGTGATGCTGTGGCTCAGGAAATCACAGATGCAGTTTCCTCAAGCACCCTATGAAGGCTTTGTCTTCCAAAGTAACTAACCCTGCACCCAAATACACTGGACATTAACATATATGCATATTTTTGCCAAGTTACTTTATTCCTAAGGCAAAACAGCCCTTTTAACAAGGCAAAGCTTCAACCACAGATCCTTTTACAAAAGACTCATGTAAGAAGATGAAGGTTCTCAGTAGACTTGGTCAAAGAGAGGCCAATTATTTGCAAAAAATAAATATATATGTGTGTCTGTGTGACTGTCAATATTCCAGTGCATAAATACTGCATTTATTCCAGTAGAGAACAAGAACAAAATGTACCAGGCTCTGCATAACATTAGTAACACACTGCCCTTGCTATGAAGTTTAGACTTTAAGTGGCTTAGGAGTTACAGTATGGAAAAAATCAGCAAATATAATGAATGAGGACTACAGCATAACCCTACAGACAGGATTCTTCTTTCATCTCCAGGTGCTTCCTGAGTGAGGATTAGCTGAACAGAGAGATGAAGGAGAGATGGGTGAATGCTGCTGCAAAAGAGTCAAGGCAGGGATGACCTTCTTCCTCAACATGTTCAAGGCTGGATGGTGCAAAGGGAAGCAGGCAGGACTGGACAGGCTGAAGCAAAGCCTGATAGCCCATCAGTACTGAACAAAACCCCCCAAACTGGTAATATCCTAATATTTGTGGTCCCTGGATAAGCCATTTCTGCCAATATCTGTGCTGTCTCTCACTCATCCTTGAGTGTTTCCTCCTCTCCTCCCGCTGAGAGGGCTGCAAGGCTCGAGGGTGAGAGGAAGACTCAGCATGGAAACTTTGATCCATTAAGGTCCCAATGGCAGAAGAGTCAAATGAGAAGGAGCAATGGGAGAGTGAGCCTCTCCTGAGGTTAATGCCAAAGCTGGGGGAGCAGCCCAGCCAGGACTTTGCACCCACCTGAGAAACTGCTCAACCAATTTACAAGTGCCAGGGATCGATGATGGATCTCTCTCCCACAGCCTTTGTGAGATTTTTTTTTTCTGTGTTTCAACAACAACAGAATAAGAAACTAAAGTGCTTTGTGCACAAAAATTTCCATCAGCTCTGTCCTTCAGTTAAAAAATTCAAGAGAATCAATTTTGAATATAGGAAACATGGGTAGGGAATAAGCATCACACTAATGGGGTTTTAAAATGTTTTAGCTGGCACAGAGCTGCTAAAGCTATAAAATTCTGATTCACTCAAGGCAAAGACAGATTCATGAGAAGCAATTAGGGCCTGATCCAACATACAATGATGTCATTTGCAGTCTTGCTGCTGACTTCAAGAATCATTGAATTAAGCCAGTAACAATCGCTTCACAATAAAAAAAAACCTGAGTTTTGCTGACCAGTGACAAAAGCATCACTGAGAGAAAATATTTTGGGTCCTATTTTAGACTATAAGACACTGGTTTCTTTCTCTTAGTTTCAAGGAAGGTATTTTTATTTTCTGGCTTCCCCAGTAAAAGGGACAAATCTGCGTTTGCTTACGACGTACAGATTATCACTGAAATAAATCCAAAGCAGATTAAGCTAAAATCACACTGTTCATACCCACAGTATGAAATGCAGCAACGAAAGCTGTGCTGCAGTCCCATCTAGATACTTTGGAAAGGATGTATCTGTCCTTTCTTGAGTAACGAAACAAGATAAGAGACATTTGAGCTTCTCGCCTTACCTTTCCTCTCCACTCCCACTGATTTTGGACACCTATCCTTGAATGAAACAAATCATCCTCTGCAGGAAACCATCTATTTCTCTGTGTTGAGAAACCTATTTAAACCCATAGCACAGAGACAATCCACTAACTCACACACAGTACTCTTGGGGCAGTCATTTCCCAACCTTTTGTGTACAGACAGATTGATATGCAGGCATTTGACACTTCAAATCATTGTACTATGTTCTTTTAAAAAAACAGAACTTGGAAATTTGAGCTCCTGAGGTCAGATTGTAACTTACAGTAAACATCATTTATTTAATGGTACAAAACATGTTAAAAACCAATGAAAAGGAAACAATACAATTACCATTGTGATTACATTCTAAGAGGGATTCTTGGTGCATAAATTTTACTTTAGTGCCATTCACAGACATACGTTTTTCAATATTGTCTCAAAATATGTTCTGTTGTGAATTTAAAAAGGAGTTGGAATGCAAGTACAAAGCCCTGAATTTTGTTCTTTTAAATACCATCTGCTTGACAGCATATTTCATTTAATCAACACTGCTAATTACAACAAACATCCAAACAAAACTAACATATCATTTTTGTTAGAAGACATAAGAATGGGAAAAAAAGATTGTTCTGGGCTATTGCTAAAAAAAGAATGTCAAACTGTTTTAACTGTTGCTACCAACTATGGAAAAGCTTTTATTTGGACACATAAGCCATGCTACTGAATAAAAATGTAACTTTTTTTATTTACATCTGAGTGAAAAAGACTTGTTACTTCAGCTTTTGCTCCAAGGAAACCTACAGAATGGAGCAGACTTGTGGTGGAGATGGTCGTTATGGACCAGACAAAGCCCAAAACATGTTTTCTTGGCTTTTGTTCAATAGATGTTCCAAATCTCCAGAGAGAGAACCAGGATGTCCCCATCCCATCCCAGCTTTCCAGTGGCAGCAGAAAGCCACAGTCACGAGCAGGTGACCAACTCCAACCCTCAGCAACCAGCACCACGATGAAGACTCAACAGCCTTTCCCAACCGTTTGAAGACCCACAAGCAGTTCTGGAAACCAGAAAGGAGGAAGAACTACCTTATGAAGAAGGAGGCAGCAGCCGAGGTACCTGCCGAGACCCCGGCTGGAGCCAGCACGCTCTGGGAGGTTGCCACGCTGCCGGCTCCCGCGGGGTCGGAGCTGTGCTGCCCTGAGCTCATCTGAACACTGGGAACATCTCGGCCACTTTCAGGTGCTGCTTCTGCCTGATAAAAGTAAAGACATACACACAGGTTAATGCACTTTAATACATGGCCACAGTATTCCCCATGGACGGGGAAAAACCTCATGCAGCAATTCCAAAGAGTGTCTTTGCGAGGGTGAAGGCAAAGATCAGGGGTAGGTGAGGGGTGATACAGGTGATCAAGTGTACCACAGTGGGTTCAGCAACAGAGAAAGCAAAAACCATGAGGGCAGTGGAGGAGCAGAAAAACACAGAGAACCTTTGTGAGGAGTAACGTGCAGTTAAATAGTTTGACAAGCATGAAGAAATGGAAAACGATAAGCAGAACCCTTTTGTTTTACAGTGTTATTTCGGAGCTGGCAGAAGTGTTTATCTGGTTCAGTTATGACTGTCAGGAATTATTTCTCAGTGGCACATCACCTACAAGACCTATCTGTTTAAGAGGAACTAACCAAACAGTTACACTTGTAATATGTTTCCACATGAATAACCCCACGAACTAAATAAAAGAAAATTGATTTTTTTAGAAACATATATACAGCCCTGGTTTTCAGTATTATTTTTCTTAGCAGCACAAGTGCACAACGCTTTTCTCCTGCAAACCGTTCCCGTGGAAGAACAGGAGTGACTGGAGATGCATCTTCTGCAGCACAAAGCATTTGCAGTGTCTTAGGCAGTTTGGAGTGGAGCGATTGTTTTGAGATTTTGTCAAAATATCAGACATCTGTATTGTGAAATTGTGTCAGGTCTATATCTCCGTGTTTAGGCCACCAACTCTTTCAAGTACCGAGTTCAATTAAGCCCCATCAGTCAAATGCTCATTGACAGTGCTGGGAAGGTTCCTTTTTGGAAGAACCTGCTCTGTGTCTGGGAGTCCTGAAGATTTAATTAAAGATGACACCACAATAAATATTTGTCAAAAGAGTTAATTGCTTCATGTATGATAATATATAATGTTTCTGTCATCTGAAATACTACTTTGACATTTCCAACTAATTAGCTAAAACAGATTCCAGGGAAAGAGACAGCCTTGTAATGAAGCACAAGCGCAATTAGGTACTTCCTGGGATGCCACCAAATTTTAAATTTTGAGCTGCCGCAGATCATGTTTTACAGCTACAGATACGCAGACATGGTAATAGAGCATTCCCAGTTACATACACACCCTCAATTTTCTCATACACCAACAATACAAACAGATTTTCTCATGAGAACTTAGGCAACCTGGTTATTACATACCACGGAAAAAAAATTCTGCCAACCAAGTAGTGCTCAACTGGTGCATGAAAGCCTGTCTGGAGTTTCATCTGGACTCATTTCTATAGGTTGAGTGCTATACTCCCAGTTCCCAACAAAGTCAACAAGAAGAAAGTATACCCAGCTCTTTTGAAGGTCTGCTCTTTCAAGATTAATACTATTATCAGTATTATGGAGTGGCTGACTAATGCTTTACCATAGAATGCTATACAAGAAAGTACTTTTATAGAGCTCACCTAAGAGATCTGAGTCTGAGATACAGAATAATATTCATGCAGATTAACTTAATCCTAGTGAAGCTACTCACGCTAGAAGCCAAACTGGAAACTTTGAACAACCCTCTGCAAAACCCTTCACAATGTAATACAGAAATCTCATGAGATCAGATTTCTTTGTGATGAAAGCAGAAAGACCAAGCACTGCTAGAGATCAAGACTGGCACAAAGAAATGGTGTGGCAGGAAAAAGTGCTTTAAAAAGGGAGTTTGTCTGTCTGTCCTATCCATGATCTACTGGCAATGACAGCCAGGAACAGAAAAGCTTGGAAAAGGATCAGATCCACTCACGTGGTTAATTGCTTATAACTAAGTGATGGAGTAATGAACCTTGAGGGGGTCGATAAAGCAGGTATTTGATCATTAATGCACTGAAGCAACAAACGTGTGGTCTTGACCTATACCAGTCACAGAAAGAATATGGCCTGTGGAACAACATGCAGATGGGTAAAATCCAGGGTGACGTCTGAACTTCAGGGTTACGTGAACTGACAGCGATGCCTTAGGTTTTAACTTTTATATTTTTCAAATCCTGTACTGCTAGCATGACTCTGAAGTTTCCTGTAGCTTGTTAAGTGCTGTTCTCTCATGCTTACACAGACATAAAGCCTCTCCAGCTCGCTCTCCAAGGACACCCAGACTGTTCTAGGCCAAAAAACTGTAAACCTTCATCTTGGGGAGAGGGGGGCAAGCTTGGGGAAATTCCATCCTTGGCTGAGTTCTGGTTGGTGAATTTATGCTGATATCACAGTGTGAAGAACTCGTGACCTGTCATCCATTTTGGGATCCACTGAGGCAGGACCCTCTGGACCCAAAAAGTGTACATCTGAAGGCCTTTCAAAAAAATACCTCCTTTATTCTTGTCTAGTCTCTAAGTAGCCATTTAAAGCATCAACAGCAAGTGGAGCTTTTATGGATTTAGCAATTTACAAACTACAAAAAACTGCATCACAACCTCTGGAGCAAGCATGTGGAGCCTACAGAGTGGCATACCAGGGACTGCCATGCTCAGCAGCAGGGGCATGATGGCCAGCAAGGGAAGGACACCCAACCTGCAACAACTGGCAGGATAACATCTGTGTCTGAATACTGCCCCACATGCTGTCAGGAAGACAACCATAACCCTCTGCCACACAAGATGCTGTCTCAGATTAAAAATTACAGGCTCAAGTTGAATTCCCAAGACATATTTTTCCACTCACTTTCAGCATGGGCTATACTAGACAAGAGACCTTGACACAAAGAAAACTGTGTTTAAGCAAAATTTTGAAAAAAAAAAGACAGGAGCACCAACGTGTTTCTAACCAATTACACTAATTAATGCATAATCTAAATGATGGCATGATTTAACGCTAAATATGAAATTTGTAGAGTTAGCACGAAACTTCATTGAATTTTACAGCAAAGTGTAACAGACTTGTAAGAACTGACTGGAATCTGTTAACAGATCAATTCCTGTAAAAGCTATTTGCACTTAACAAAAATACAAGCCATGTGTAACACACATTCCTATTACACCACTTTTTTATTTCTATGAGACGTTAAAAGCCTGCATTTCTAAGGGACCAATGATTGTGGACATATCAGGCATGTAACTTGAAATATCCAAATCAAACCCAGTATTTCAAATGGCAGATGGTTAATATACTTTCCAAACCAATACATCTAAGTTGGGTAAATTGCCATTCCCACATTAGACACATTTGAAAACTCAAACTGTAATTTCTGTTTCTGTAAGTTTTATTCCCAGTTCTGTGCAAGTATAAAAAGAGGATGAGGGGAAGTCAACAAAAAGACACTGATTCTTGTAAAGGAAGAAAAAGTGAAGGTACACAAGATAAAATCATCAGAAGACTACTGCAGAAGACAACCCATATCATTTTCATTATCTTCAACTACCCAATTAATATTAAACACAGAGGTAACATCAGTTTTGTTGCATGACGAGAAGCTGAAAAACCATAAAAGTTCTTCCAAGTTTAGGATTCAAGGACTGCTTGCACCATCCAAAGTGACAGGATTTTCCAGTAGAGACGTATTCAGCTCTCCCTGAGAAGCTACATCTCTCAGGTGATGAGGAAGGCTCAGGTATGAGGAAATTTGTCAGGTCATTTACCCTAAGGCAAGAAAACTAAAGACAAGTAATGAGACACTTCTGGGCCTGGACACTCTTAGCTTGCCACACCACAAAAAAAAAAAAAAAAAAAAAAAAAAAGGGCTTTTTTTTTTCCCTCTAAACTAAATGCAGACATTCTTTCATGCATCTCCCTCATCTCAATAAGTACTTTTCTGAGGACTGTGTGTGGAAAACAGAATTCTTTAGAGGAATGCAATCAACTTTTGACATTTTCAAGCGTGCAGGTCTGCACAGAAAGAAGACTCCAGACTGCAGCTGAGAGGGAACTGTGCTTCTCTGTTTACTGAATTTTCATAAATCATTAATGATCAAATGCAGAAAGCACAATCTTGTCACTATAAAGCGTTACTGACTGCATTGAATAGTTAAAATGTCATAGGGCTCCGCATCCAGAGAGTAATGTTTGTTTCAATTTTCTAAGAAAATTTTTGCTGGACAAAAGCCATCAGAAAAAACCAAAATCCCTCTGGAAAGAAGCTAAACCTCAAAGGAAGGATTTCTAAAACTGCTCTATAGGATCCCTTCTCTCTACTCTCTCCAAAACCACATGAAAACTGGCACCACTAAGAGCACAGCAAGGACAACATTTGAAAATGTCACACCAGGCATTCTGGACATGCAGGAATGACCAATGTCTTGGTGCTTCATGTCAGTGCTGGTGTCATGGACAGGGGGGTTTTGGGACCAGGTCCCAGTGCCTGAGGACCTGGGAGCAAGTTAGCCACACTGCATTCCCAGCTGGCAGCATCCACACACACAGCTGAAGTTGGCAGGGACACAAGAAGCAGTTATATCTTGAGTCACTCCCAGTTAGGAGGGCCAAAGGCAGGGGGAAAGGGCAGGATGAGATGGAAGTGACCTGACATCCTCAGGCTACGGAGGTGGAGGTGTGCTGGGCACAACGGGGGCATCCCCTGTCCCGTCCCTGATTCCCAGCACACAGGATCACTGTTGGGACTAGATGGCAGGAAACATCTGCCCAGACTTAAGCGTCAGACTAGTCCAAAATTACACTATAAAGAAGTTGGCCCTGGATGAAATTTCCAGATACACAGGACTCTGTCAGGCCATTACCATCCAAAGGACAATTACAATTCTAACAAGCTCTTTATACATTTGAAGTGCAAAGCCAAAAACTAAGCCATAATGTTTCCAGTTTTCTGAGTATTTCCATTCTCTGGACATTGACCTTTGTCCAAAGAACGTCCAGGAATCCAAAATATCCAAGCTAGGTCATGCCACTCCGTCTCTGAAATGCATGCAAAGTATGTATCTGGTGACAGGCAAGAAAAACATGGGATTATAAAAACCTATTAAAAAAACCACTCAGTGCAAGGATAATACTGTCATGGCAAAAGAAAACCAGAAGGCTGGATAGAGCTGCAAAACTGTATCGAGAACAGAATCACTAAAGAGGGAATGAAGAAAATCACAAGAGCCTCTACAAGTCTGACACACATCTGTTTATCAGAATCACAACTCAATACAATTTTTTTTTACTTCAAAAATTTGGGACTCAACAGAGCAGTGCACGTGAAGCTCTAACTGCTCTGGTACAGCCTGAGTCTGTACTGGTGATTTTTTTCTTCTCTTTTCTAAGTTTTTTTTTACCCCTTTTTGACTAACAGGCAGACAGAATTTTGAGAATTTACTTTAACTTACTATTTTCCCCTTTCTGACTAGAACGTCACAGTCAATTAAACTGTAAAAATTGCTTGATGTAATGATTTTGCAATACATTAAATCTACTGTTTATATATGATAAAACAATAATTTTCTGCCCAAATGATTCATGCAAAGACTCTTATGACCTACTACCACTGACTGGAACAAACGTGACGTAAATCTTGAGCTGGATAATGCTCACACTATAAACCCTTCTTTCCCATAAGCGTGGATAAGTCCTGCATGCGTCTCCTGTGAGAAACGTCTCCTCCTGCCTGACGAGCATTACATAAAGTTAACAGGGCAGCATATGCCAGGCTGAAGTGAAACGTGTTCTGGATAAACTTTTTACTGCCATCTGACATTGTTTCTGCCAGGGCTCATTACAAAATAAGTAGGGCACTTTATAACTACAATACACTACTGTAGTCATTTATAACCTGCAGCTGCGACGTGGTAACAAGAATGCCTAAACCTGTAGTTTCAGACTTTAATATGCATCTCATGTTCAACATAAATCAAGTGCAGAGCATAATATCCCTTCTCTCAAGAAAGGTTTTTCAGCTACAAGAGTTGCTAATGCCTGGCTTATCAATCTCTGAAGATGAGGCAGAAGGAGAAAAATTATAGAGAAGTAGAATTAAATAGAAATAGGAGGCCCATCTGCTGTCACAGACTGGGAAGTAATATAGGCGATCCAAAGACAACCTCATAGCACTTGCTTTTTGAAATAGTATCTGAATTACTAAAGTAGGTTTAAAAATCATTAGCACTTTATGCCTCACGCTGAAAGGACCTCATCCTTTCGGGCAGGCACACACCCAGCTACAACCAGCACTGGCGTCCTTGGCAGGACAAGGATGGAGAATCAGCAGCTTCTCCCTTCTCACCAAGGGCTTTTGATCTCAATCTGACCCAGATCTCTCCTAAACTACGCTCCTTGGTCCTTGAGAAATTTATTAGGGTTTTGGGTAGGCCTCATCCTACAAAACGAAACTTCATTCATTCCTTCCTTCAGATTGAGAATGTGGCCAATCCCTGCAGGCAGGGCTCTGGTAGTGCAAAGGTGTCAGCAGGCAGTGACAGACCAATTCCTTCACTTCAGCTACTCAGGATACCAACAGCCAGAGAGACAGCAAGCAATATTCTTTTGTCTTTCCTTCTTCATAGCTACCTGACCGCCAGCCACATTAACAACACCCTCCTACATGTAAACCCACCGCCTGAAAAGTCAGGAGGTCATGAAATGACCAACAAGGCTACCAATAAGGACATAGACCCTGCTGCACATTAACACTCTCAAATCAGGACTTTCCATGTGCAGTGGATTTAAAACAGCCAGGCTAGAGGAACTGTTTCTTCTAATGCCTCTAGGCAAGCATCAGCAAGTGTTGCCCAGAGTCCTTCCTGCTGACATGTATTACAAAAGTTACAGCCTCCAAAGCCAAAAAACATAGCTGTGTACTGCTCTAGGTATTTATTCAAATGGACAAACATACAATTGAATCCCTGCTTTTTGTCAAAGGTTGATATGAGCAAGCAAAGGAATTTATTAACAGGATCATAATAATGCAAATTTCTGTCATTTTAGGACTGGGTTTCCTACAAAAAGATAAATGCTTTTCCATTAGGACTGACTTCCACAGGCCAGATGTGTTTCTAACAGCCACTAAACACAGGAGACATATGGACCTTTGAATTGGGAGAACTTGAGCCATTTCCTGACTCCACAACAGAATTTCTCAATGACTTGGGCAACTCAACCAAAATCTCACCATGTCTTGATTACTCTCTATTCAGCAAAAGAAATTACCATATTCACAATTTTATTATAATCACTGTATTGTTACAATGATTGACATACAATGTCATCAAATAAAGCAAAGGTGGACAGAGATTGTCATAATTTCTATCTCAATCACACTTGAACTGCTTATATATTAGATGTGGCTGCCTTAAAAAGAACATCCCTTGGGATCAGTTTGCCTGACAGTTACCACATGGAAGGCACCCATTGACTAGGAGCTCACCTGACAAGATACAAGCCCTCATTATCTGAAGGGAAAACTGGCTCTTTATTACACCCAAATTTAGAGACCAAGGTTCAATACAGGCAAGCTCATGAAGCAGCATTAAGTTTGCAAAGACAAGGACAGCTGTAATCATTGGGATCATTGTTGAAGGATACCAAGGTCCCAAATTAGGGACGGAGCTGGGCAGATGACACTCTTTTTTTTGTGGGTGTTTCTGCTGACCTGATGTTTGCTCCCAGTGTTGGGGCTGTGTAACCCAGACATGATTCACCATGACTAGAGTGAAATCTGAAAGCCTGCAGATGTCTCAAAGCTCTTTCAAGCAGTCAAATGCCAATAATAAGAAATTCCAGAAGAAATTCCCAAGTGTGACTGGGCAAAGAAGTGTCAGGTGAGATTTGACACAGATAAGACCACATAGAAGGGGAAAAACAATCTAAATGACTCCTCAACAATGCTGAACTCAAAACTTGCAGCTACAGCTTGGAAGATATAAGGGGCATTGACAGTTCCTCTAAATCAAGATGTAGCAGCAGCCAAAAAAAACCCAGCAAGCAAATTCTGGACATCACAAGGGAGAGCACAAAAAACAAGGAGAATGTCCACATAACGAGCACCACATATTGAGTCCTAGTCCTGCATCTCAAGGCAGGGGAGTGGAGTAAGGGAAATGACAGAGACAAGCAAGTAAATGGTCAAGAAGATAAAGCAGCTGCCCCAAGAGGAGAGATAAAAGAGGCTGGGACTCTTGCTTGGAAAAGACTGAGGACAGCCTGACTGAGGTTTACAAAGTCATAGAGGTGCTGAATAAATTGAATGGAAGTGAATACTTCTTTGCACTGGGGTAGTGAACACATGGAACCTGCTGGCACATAGAAGGCTGTGGAGTTAGAGAGTTTCAGGGTCAGAGAGGGTTTGGATAAATTCCTGAGCAGCAGGTCCCTAAACAGATCCTAAAGAGAGCAGGCAGGTATGTGTCCCTGTGAATACTACAACTGAGCATGCTGGGGAGGGTAAGCAGACTGCAGAAAGCAGCCAAGGCTCCACAGCTCTCCCTAAGTACTATTTCCAGCTTCACTGCTGGAGACAGCCCTGGGCTAGACAGGCTGCAGCTGAGACTCAGCAGGATATTACTAATGTTCTTATCATTCCCATTCAATCTTTTCACGAGAATCTTAGCTTAACTGGTAACAGGAGGCTGTGCTATTCCCATATCCCCCATGAGTACTTCAGAGTCATCAGCAGAGGCTGATGAGACTCAGGGGGATGCCCACACAGCTACCATGCATGAAAAAACTAAACCTAGACCCTTCCCAAGCCAGGCATCACAAGGGCCACTCTCCCCTTCTTCATCCTTCCACTGCCCTCTGCCCCCTGAAACAGCCAACTGCCTTGCACAATTTCATCACCTTCTTTTTTGAACAAGCAGAACAGGGACAGTTCTGAATGGTAGATCCATTATTTTTGCCCAACAACACCAAAAACACAGCACTGGACTCATGCCTACAGCAGCTTTCAAATGCTTCCTTCAGATAAGGCATGAGAAAAGAACAAACCCATCCAGATTTGAAATAGTACCACCTATACAAATCCAGAGGAATTAACTCAGCTGTCTCTTCTCCAAGCTAAACAGGCCCAACTCCCTCAGCCTCTTCTCCTAAGAGAGATGCCTCAGTCCCTCCATCATCTTCACAGCCCCTCCATGGGACCCCCTCCAGGAGCTCTGTGTCTTTCTTGAACAGAGGAGCCCAGAACTGGACACAGCACTCCAGATGTGGCCTCAACCAGAGCTGAGCAGATGTGCAGGATCACCCCCCTCAACTTGCTGGCAATCCTCTTCCTAACACAGCCCTGAATACCATTGGCTTGAACCTTCTTGTTCACAAGGGCATTGCTGCCTCGTGGTTAACTTGTTGTCTCCCAGGACCCCCATAACTGCTTTCCAGTAGGTCAGCCCCCAGTCTGTACTGCTACATGGGGTTAGTCCTCCCCAGCTGCAGAACTCCACACTTGCCTTGGTTGAATTTCATTATGTTCCTCTCTGTCCACATCTCCAGCCTGTCCTGGTCTTGCTGAATGGCAGCACAGCACTTTGGGGTACAAGCCATTCCTCCTCAGCAAACTTCCCAAGGCTACACTCTGTCCCTTCATCCAGGGCATTGATGACTAAGATGAACTAAACTGGAATCAGCACAGACCCCTGGGGAGCACCACTGGCTTCAGGGCTCCAAGTACACTCTGCATCACTGACCACAACCAAGGTCCAGCACAGCACCTCTCCTCACTGGCTCTTCCTTCATTTGGAGAAGAAAATGATCATCAACACATATCAGGAACCTCCTAGATTGCTTATGCCCTGCTGTGTTGCCCCTCCAACAGGTATCAGGGTGGTTGAAGTCCCTCATGAGGACCAGGAACATGAGGTTGTTCCTGTCTGTCTTTGGAGGACCTCACCTGCTCAGTCTTCTTGGTTGGGCAGCCCACTCCCTATAATGTCACTGGGAAATTACCTCATCGTAGTTTTAAAGTTCTATTTATAAGTCTAATAATCCCATCATTGATTACAGTGACTGTATTCAAATTATAAATCCATTAGCTGCTCAACAATGAAATAAAATCAATAATGCACGTAAATGGGAAAAAAGGAATTTAAATGCATACGTTAATGTCACTTGAAGTAGCGCTATTTTATGCACCATCTCTAACAAAACTGTGTCACATCATTAGCAATAATGTGAAAAATCTTTTTCAATTAACAGAGCTGATTTGACGCTATGTTCACTAAAGTGGCAATCCATTCTATTAAACACACACATATGAAATGCTTGAAATATCTATGAACTCTATCCATACATCATAAATCCTATCCTAAGTGCTGAAACACAAAAATAGATACATCATTTTCTATTGATGCTTTTTAAACCTCCTGTGAGAAGCTACCAGGCAGGGCACTTCAGTGATTCTAGTTGCAAGTAACAAAAAGCACCAATTTTTGCCTCATGCTCAGCCACTTATGCCACAAGACAACGGGAGATGCTTTCAGCAATGCTCATACTGTGCACAGCTCAACCATCTGAAGGCCCACAACCTTGCCATCATTCCAGTAAGCAACCTACTGAGAAAATGGCAAATTCAAAGAACTTTCCAAAAAAAAAAAAAAAAAAAAAAAAAAAGTTCAAATCCTGTTTTATGCAAGCAGGACAACTGGGCAATCCTACCTGCATCCAGCTGTGCAAATCAGTTCCTTTCATGTGCTATACAGACACCACTGCAAGACTTTTCCCTCCACCAGCCTGCACACAACTAAGGTCTGAGCTCAGCCTGAATTTATTTGATTTCTCTGCTGCATTAACTTCTGAAGCCAAAGGGTATTATTCAGCTGCAGCCCACCCTTAACCCATGTAGCCCATGCAACAGGAGCCTTGTTAAAGCTGTTCCTTCTCAAATCTTGGATGACACCTCTTCTGGGCTCCAGCCAAAAAGTATGAATATTCCTTGTATGGTGACTTCTAGTGCTGGGGTGGCATGAGATGCATTGATTAACAACCAGTTCAATGGAGGATTTATAGTGGAGCAAGTTCAGAGTATTAATGGACCAGCAGGAAGAAAAAGAAGATGAAGGAAAAAAAGTGAACGGAAAAGGCCAAAAAAAACAAGCTGAAAAGCAGGACTAGAAAATTTAAATATTTGGGGTATTTAGTGTAGTTTCTGATACACTTGCCAGATGAGAGAATGAACTGTGGGCCAAAGGTAAATCCAGTGGATTATCATCTCGACATAATCTCTAAAATCTGCTTGTTTTAAATCTACCTCTGATGAGTTACAGGTGAAATCTGGGCAAACATTCCTTATTATTGCCTGTTGACTTCAATTGTCAACAGAGGCAAGTATGGACTTGTTTCCTCATGAGAGCAGTAATAACAACTGCTTAGCCTGGAGGGGTGAAAGATCAAAAGAACTGGTTTTAGGTGGTAATTTGAGCCACAAGAGGGTCTGAGTCTTCAAACAGTTAGCCTGTCCCACAACTGTAAAAGCAATACAATGGTGGAAGCGTCAAACACAGTAAAAGGAAACGCAATCCACACCCTCACCTAAAAAAACGTTCATTTCCATCTGGTAGCCAATAACCTTTCTGTTAACTCTGAATGTTTTTCCTGTATCACTCTGATACCTGGCGATGCATTAAAAAGTAACCTCGTTTTCACCTTCGGCACCCTACACTGGGGACAATCTAGAACAGGAGAGCACAAAGGTTCCAGCAACTACACAAAACAGAGCCCTATGTTTTAGCTGCACGTCTAAGGCTGAATTTCCAACCCACTCTTTCTAAGCCAGTCTGCTCCCAGGCTGCTGGGGCAGGGTCTCACCGGCAGTAGCAGTGTTGTCCTCCCACATCACACCCCTCCCTCTACATTTGCCAAGGCAGCAAAGCTTGAAGCAAGGCATAACTGCCCAGCTGACATGAAGCAGTCACAGAAAAGCTCTTTTCCATGGGAACACAAATTAAGTTAGCATGAGAAAGCATTTACTAACTTGGACCAAAAGGTTTCCTTCTGCTACTGAGACTTGTTATGGAGAGTGACAACACCAACTTTAAGATTAGGATTTTCTGCCACCCACTTTCCTTTATGTACTTCCTCTACAAGAGTAGTGACACCAACACCACGGGAGCTAAAGGGAAAACAGAAAAGCCTCTGTGCAGTCCCTGCCTCACCATCTGCCTGACACTGACTTCTTGAGGATCAAGATGTTATACGTGGAGTCTGAGAAATGTCCCAAAGCTCAAAGACATCCATATGTCTCACGGACAAGATTTATGGTCAACGCACTGTATTTTAATTGTTTCATTACAAAATATATTTCCCACATTGTATTAATAAAAGGTCACTGAGAAAGCTATCAAGGAGGGTTTTAAAAATTAATTTAAAAATCCATTTGGTATGACATTTATCAAAGTAAAAAAGTAAATGCTGGAAAGTAAATCTTGTCATTGTTCTGTTTTCCACAGTCAGCTTTTATTGCATCTTTTAAACAAAACGTAAGTCACCCTTGCTATAAACAAACAAAGAGGCTTTAAGGAAAGTCAACAGAGGCTGAACTACTCTCAGATGAATTCATCTGGTTTAGATTAGGGTAAGCAGAAGACTTACTCAAACTATAGGAAAGCCTGAACTGTTACTAAAATAACTCACAGGTTTTTCACATAAGACAAATAAACAAAAATTCTTTAACTTTAGAGTCTATGGACCCACTTACATGTGCTGTGCTGTGGGTGAATCCTCCCTCTCTCAACCTCACAGACCCAAGCAATAAACTAATACTTAAATTTAAATTTGTGAATGCTCTTAGGGACATACATTGAGCTTTTGATAATTTTACAATTTTACATACATAGGCTTTCAAAGTTAATTTTACAATTTTATATACATAGGCTTTCAAAGTTTTACTTAAGGCACTTCAAATTTTTTAGTGCTCCAACTTTTTCAATTTCTTAATGGTACATTTTTTTAATATATTTTTAAATCCACTTACAAACTCGTAAGTATTCAAGGAGCCACAATGCTTTGCCTTATAACCAGTGCCAATTGTATATATTCAAGAAATACAGTGTGACCAGGATTTCATTTTGTATAAGATGAAAGAAAAAGCAATTTGCAAATAAGTTCTATTTCACTGAGATGTCTTCATAGCACATGGCATGGCTACTTTAGCACTTTTATGCAGTACATAACACTGCATAATAATAACACAGTCAATTTAAAATATACAGTAAGACCTCTTTTTTTCTACAACACACAATAAATGCAGATACTTCTAATAGGCGTACAAGGTATTTTCAGTGGTTTTAATATTCCACTTCAGCCAGATTCCAACAAATCTGGGAAGGCCAAACTCCCCTCAGTCCTCTCATTTTGCATTAAACTGGGTGGCAGTGCTGAGCACTGCTAATGTTTTTTTTTCATTTGAGCAGTAACCTTATATTCACTTGTCAGGTCTAGAACTAAAAACATCAATATAAAACTATTTATTAATTATAGTTGTCAGGCATCGACCACAAATCAGCTGCCTTACCCAGAGTTATACCAGCTCCCTCCCCTCCACTGCGTTCACTGTCTGCTCAGACAACTTATCACTGCTACTGATGATTATTTTTTGTAATTTTTCACAACAGACCACTTGGGTAAAGCAGCTGATTACATCTTCACCTTTTGCACCTTGGTTGCAATCCTGGTCTTCCCCTCCCCTGAACCTGCCTCCAGATCCTTAATTATTGTTCCTCTTCATGGCTCCCAAAGCCCATGATTATTATTTTGGTTTGAATAGCACCCACACTACGCTTCAAACACATGTTCCTGTTCAAAAAATTTATAATCTATATAATGGATTTTTCACACTTGAACTCCAAATACATATTAAAAATTTACGATGTCCTGCACTTCTGACCCCCAACGTTCAGCTCAGAAGTGTTTTCACAACCATAAATGACATTACAACGTAATATATGCAAGTTTGGGGAGGGAGATGAGAAAAGCAGAAATCAAATTTTTTTTTTTTTACCTCTCCACAAACAATTCCACTACTGCCACTATTAGAACTAACCATGAATAAAAAAATACGGATACTGGAGAAATGTGTGCTGCTGCAAGGTCTCCTGACATTTGGCAGATGTACACTGGGGCTTATTCTCACACCCAGAAGGCACTGGGGACACAGCACCCTGCATGCAAAAAAGGATTTTCTCCACAGGACCCACTGGGGGTCTGCCAGCACCTGCTGGAAGCCACAGGCACCTTCAGTGGACAAGGCAGGCTAAGACAGACATCCAAGCTGAGAAGGTCAAAGCATCTCTTGGAAGTGCTTGTTGGTCTTCCACAGCCACAAAGGAAGCCTCAGTAATTATCTTATAATAAACACCTGAGGTTCTGACAATTAAAATACTTGAGATGAACCCCAGCCTTTACCTTTGTCTTCCCGATTTTATAAAATTAATCATGGCCACTTCACATGCAGCAGAGAGTTAAATCACTGGAAGGGTAAGCATGGGGCAGGAGCCTCACACCAGGGAGTCTGGCACCTGTTTCAAGTATCCTTTGGCAAGGAAATAAGGCATAAGTACAGATCCCCAGTGAAACAGGAGTATTTACAGGGCGGTCAAAATAACTGGTATCACAACCAAGAGTGGAAACTCCCTGGGAAAAGAGCCATCTTTTTCTTCTGCATTTGTGCAGTATGTTGCCTAACTGGGGGCCGAAGACTTCAAGATCCAGTCACACATAATAAATAGTACATTCAATGCCGTTCTTTCTACTGCAGTAGTTCCTGCTCCAAAATTTCTCTAGCCAGACCAGCTTTTATCCACAAGACAGGAAATATTACTAAAGACAGACATCACTAAAAGTATGTATATCCACAGCTCTCTTCTGGATTTATCTGAAACCTAAACCCTGTCCCTAACTTCAGGGAAAAAAAGAAGAAAATAACTCTCTAAGCAGTAAAAAAAAAGGAAGTAAATAAATCAAATAAACTTTTCTAATAGGGAAGGAAGTTTAGATGTGAGAATCTATAGAAATCAGAAAATCCCAGTCTTTGAAAAATTGTAAGATAAAGTAAGATAAGCATTGGACAAGAATGTCCTGGAGTGGATACTGTACTAGACAAGGGCTAGACTAGCTGTTTCCTGAAATTTCTCCAATCCTATTTCCTTCAACACCTGTGATTCCTCAGGGGAAGAGCGTAGGGGAAGCACTTTCTGCCTCACCCACCCAAACAACTTCATCAGCCACAAGGTTCCTAACAATACAAAAGGCAGTGGAAGAATTCAGACACGAGAAGCACCATCTGGAAAGAGATGCACTCACAGTCTTCAGTAACTACATTTGGGTTTAAATTAATAAAATAAAGAGAGAGCAGAGATAAAACAACTGAAGACTAGCTTCTTTACAAAAACTGCTTATAAATCTAAACGATCCTTGCAGATGACTGGATCACATCCAAGCTGCCTCCAACACTCACAGTGTTTGTCCTTTCGCTAAAGGTCACTGTTTTCCAGGCTACTGAGTTTCTTTGCACGTTTCTAAATCACACTTAAGCTCTGTTGCATTATACACATTTTTCCTTCACAGGGGTTAAATGAGGCAACAGTTTTATCTCAGAATAGCACAGTGGTTAGGGAAAACCACATCTATCAGTCAGCATGGTTAAGCAGGAAGAAATCTGGAGCTGGCTGTTACTGAATTATTAAGGACAAGAATAAAGGCAGACAAGGAATGAGCAGACAAATGGAAATACTTCTGCTTTCAGAGTGCAGGTTTCTTAGCCCAGTAGCTGTCCCATTTTTCCTTCTCTATTTCTGTGACATACAAAGAACTTAAAAGGCAATTTAAAAGTAAATCATACACCTTACACAGCCAAATTGATCCCTAATGCATGGAGCAACATTTTACAGAAAAGCTCTCATAGCAGCATTTCCTTATAAACCATGAAGAACTGAATGGGCCATTTTCCCTTTTCTCAGTGAATGATCTGATGTCAGTGGAGATTCACTGGATTTAAATGGGAACCACTCAGAGGTGGAATGTATCTGAATTCACAGATTTCCTTATGAGAGAAAAGTATGGGAGGGGGGAATGAAGTCTCCAAGCCTTTTCTGGAAGGAAACACAAGTCAGCCTGCAAAAGTAATGTTACACAGCAGCACTAAAATATTTATCTCTGATGATCTTGGAGCTTAACCAGCTGAAGCTACCGAGCAATATTAGCTAGTGTTTACATACAACAGTACATAAGGCATTATGTTACGTTTAAAGTTGCCTGGCACCAACATACCTGACCTCACAAGATCTGCTACATCATCTTTAAGTGAAAACCTTACTTCAAATTGTACACATTTCATCATTACATACACTCCCCTGTTCACTACCTGAGAACTGGTCAGGAATAAATCCTAGTCAAAACCGGCCACATATTGTATCCTCCTTCTTAGCACAGTTCCATAGATAGCCACATAATGAACTTGCTTTTAAAGGTAACATGCACCTCTATAAAGCTTTTTCATTTCCCACAAGAGTTCATAAAATGCACGCAGAATACAAGAAATCAACATCAAGGCTTAAAATCCAAGTGCAGTGACATTTACGGGCCTGTGGCTCTCAAGCAACCTTCTGAGCCCCTTCCTCAGCAGCAAACTGTTTTGCAACACATCTAAGGTGCAGATTAATGCTCTGCATCACAGTCCATCAACAGCAGCTGCTGAACTGCACACAGAGTTAGAAGCTCAGCACTAGACTTGAGGGTCAAGTTCATCTTTGATATAATCCCATGAAACTCCCAGACCTTCATGTGTGACAAACTTGGCCTTTTGTGTTTTTCTAAGGGGGTTACCAGGTATGTGACAGACAAGTAACATCACCTGCATATATGAGGCTAAAATAGGTGCAAAAACATCTGAGGGAAGGATCTCACCATGTGAGATAAGAAAGCAAATTCCTTGTGACATCTGATGGAACATCATCCAAAGCTCTTTAACTCTTCAGATCTTGAAACATGGCTTAGAATACCATTAGCTGATCCCCACTAAGATAAATACATCTCAAATTTTACCTGTATCTCTCTACGTCCACACACATGCAAACAAAACTCAAGTGAGTTTATCACTGAATTATCACTACTAAATTATCAGTACTTACTAGGCAAGCCTGAGGCAGGAAGCTGTTCACCCTGGAGATACTCCACATGCCCTCGAGGTACTGCTGAGCTTGGATGGTGACAGAGCTTAGAGCACCACTGAGACCGCTGGGGGCCACCGTCACTTGCACGCTGGAGTTGGGAAAACTGCCCATGCCTTGAGACCATCCGAGTCCCTTCTTCCTCTCTGCCGCAGAGAAGAGACTGGGAGACTTTCCAGGCTGCCTGCCCACCTGCCCAGCAACCAGTGGCAGGTCTCTCTGGGAAGAGACAGTGACCATCCTGGGTACCATGCTGGTCACTGCCCCGGCGCTGGGTGGGAGGTCGGGCATTTCTGGGTAGCTGCCTTGGCTGAGGGTGTGCATCATCTGAATGGCTTCCTGCTTCAGCTGATTCAAGTGAGTGGCACAAGTTTCACATCTGCTCTCTCCTTCATTCCTGTTTTTCTGTAAATAGTCAGGCACTTGAAGCTTGTCAAAAATTAAAGCTGATAATCGTGGGTCCTAAAGAAGTGAAGAAAGGGAGAAAAAAGACCATACTCAGTTAAAGCAGTGCAGGAAGATAAAAAGAAGAGGAAAAAAAAAAAAGTTCTCTGATTTGCTCTCCACTCACGGAAGTACTTTAAATCTGTTCTGGTAACTCTCAGCATTTTTCCCCTTGAATACCCTAACAGGCTTGCAGTGGATTAATAAACCGTAAGTGAATTCATTTGTATTAGACCCAGCATGAAAATTATCATCAGAATTAAACAGTGGAGCTGCGGTGTACTTGATAACTGCTCATTCTTCTAATTAACTCTCCTTTGGAGACATCTAAGGCGCTCATGTTTCCCATGCTCAGGAACAATATTAGTTGAGATGCTGAACCTACAAATATCATAACTTGATTCAAAGGCACACCACCATCAGAAGCCCAGGAAAATTAGACTTTAATGTATTTTAAAAAATTAACACGTGACCTGGTAAACGTCTTGCTGTCCTTACCCTCAGAAATGATTAATCAAGTGGCATAAAAGCCAGTTTATATGGCGCTGCCCACAGGACTGTTATTTCTGATCTTTGCAACCCAGATGGTCGCAGTATTCCCTTCTGCTACAGTTGCTTTGATGAGAAATAGGTTTGAGCCCACAGCCATGTGTGAAGGTGTGACAATGTGCACACTAGGATGCTGATTTAAAAGCAACACCTATTTTGTTTCCACAGAGCAATTCCCCATCACCCCTTGGCTAGTTCATTTTAAGGCTGCTCAGACACTTTAAAACCCAGCACTGTGTTTCCACTTCAGAGATAGAGTTACCTATCTCCTGAAACACACAAACGCCTTCTCAACCCAGGCCTGCTACTGTAAAGATTAGTCAAGAGATTAAATCCAGCCCTGTCGTAAATCTGCTATCAAGACTAACGCCGGGCAGTAAAACTGACCCAACTTCACACACTCTCATAGAGCTCTCTAAACAATTAAAGTTTTAATGAAATCACAGTGCAGCCAAAGGTTTATTTGTATAATTATTTTAAATGAAAATATTTCATTTTCTTGTTAATAAGTAGGACACACATAGCTGGTAAGTCAGCCATCCAACATATGCTGGGGATATCCCCAGACTGGCACTTGTTTTGAAAAATGTATTACTTTATGCCAAGCTGCAATCGTTCTCTAGGAAATGAATGTTCTATTAGAAAACTAATTCTGGTTTTAATTACAATGCACATCAATAAAACTCCTTAAAGAAGTCCTGGCACTGGTACTTTGGCTTTGCTCTGAATTCAGAAAGTACTAAAACATAGCTTAACTTCTGCTGCAGCACAGGATTTGTCTCATGTTCAGCTGTCAGGCCTCTCCTGCAATAGTTTTTAATCTTTCACGAGACACAGCACAGTGTTGACAGAAACCATTGTGAGTATATCTAGCATCACATTATTCCGCAGCCAAAAGCCATTAACTAAAGCTGCTCTTTCCGCAATAGTCTAAATTATTGTTTATTGACTTAAAATAAAAAAAAAACTTCTCAGGCTAAGAAAAGCTACTCCTGCCACTGACTGAACAATAAATTGCATTCACATTAGTGAAGCAGCATAAAAAGTAAAGTGGAAGACACTGTTTTATTTTTGTCTCTTCTCTTTATTGAGGTTTAGATCCTGCTAAAAATGCCTTTGAAGTTGCACCATTTGCTTATCCTCATGAGGAAGAAAATTCTTTCCCACCAAACCTCCCAGAAGAAGGTAATACTAAATTAAGAGATATTAGTCACGGGAAAAAAAAAAAGTAATTAATATTTTAGAAACTTTTTTCTATCCCTTCAGCAGAAAGTGCTATTGGTTAAACTTAAAAAAAAAAAAAAAAACAAACACAGAGACTCAGTGCTGCAAGCACTATCCAGCCTCGGGCAAAACAAAGGCCATGCAGTCTGTCTCCCAAGAAAAACAAACTCCACCGTGCTCAGTGCTCCTCAGAAACTTCTCCAAGGGAGAGCCCTCTGAGCAAATGCTTGCTGGGGCTGACACACAGCATCTATTCAAACAGCCCCAAAACACAGCACCTTCCTGCACAGGGCGCCCCGTCTGTGGCCAGGCACATCCCTGCGCTCACTCCTTTGATCCAAGTTGGGCACACAAGGAAGCACCTGCAGGTCCCAACTGCATGAGCCTCATCTGGCAATGTTTAAATTGCTATCAAATGTCAAAAGTTTCAAATAAGCAATTAAAGCGAATTACTAGGTGAAACAGGCTTCTCATTTAAAAGAAATTACTTCTTTTGATGTAACGAAAATTAATGACCCCAATTCTAGCTCCATAAACACAGTTTACAGCATAAGGCAGATCAGAGTCAGGCCTGTCTCGCCATTACAAAGAAATCAAGTGAATGTCATATTAAAAGGGGGAACAAAAATAAATTTAAAAAAGATATATATTCAGAAAATTACACAGAGTAAAGCTTATAGGCACATAGCATGCCAAATTTAAACCTCATAATTTATAGTAAAAAAAAAAAAAAAAGGCCTCTCATTACCAATGCTTATATTTTGCCAGGCATTTACAAGGAGCCTCTTAACCCACACATCCAGCCTCTGTGACCCCTAGCTTGCACTGTGGCCAACCTCCTCCAGTACTTCAGTGAGGGCCCAGCTGGATAGTTAGATTACTCTTATTTTTCCACTCTGAGAGACAAAAACACCTGGCTAATGGTTGGGCGTGAAGGCCAGAGGAAACACAAGTTACTGTTAAAAACATTAACCATAACTTAGAAGTTTAGCCAGCCCCATTAAAGAGGTTTTACTGCCTGGTGACTGGGGAGCCCCTGCTTCGGCAGCTTGTGCCCTAACAAGGCTGGGGTGGAAGTCAGACTCTCCTGTTTAACAGAGGGAAGAAATAAAACTTGAGTGACCAAATGTGTTAGACACACACATGGGAGGCATGAAGCAGCCAAAGCCATCCTTGCTACAGCTCCACCAGCAGACAGGCAAGCCAAACAAAGTGGGTGTGCAAAATGCTGAGGGGAATGGCACAAAAATTAAACATACAACACATAAGCCTCTATTCTAAACAGTGCTCCAAAACCCCTTTAGTCTGCTGTGCTGCAATGAACATGACTCTTGTTCCTCTACGGCGTAAATAAAGTATTCTGTCTTTGTCACACCTACTTTCCAAATGCTCTTCCTACCTCCTGAACAAGCAGGATAAGCAGAACACTGTGATGCTGTAACATCCACAGCTTTCCCTACCACTGCAGAAACCAAAGCTTGTTAACTTTTGCACACAAATTTTAGATATTCAAACATCACAGACTGTTAGAATTGCAAAATAAAGGGTCCCACTAGGAACTGAGGAGCCCAACAGCCCCCAGCAAGGTCAGGCCATGAGATAATTACATGTTCTTATATCTTCATATAAGATTTTTCTGAATGCTTGAATTTACCACTGCTTTTCAGCAAGCAGTTCTTACAGACACAAGCCAGCTTGCCAACTGCTGCCAGGAGACTGAACACACAGATGAAAACTGCCCACATGAGAGGAGCTCACAGACACGGTCTGCAAGTTCAGCTGGGCAGGATGGTAAACTTGGAAAACCATGATAGTGCTCCCGCTAGAACACACGGCAAAACACTCGTTTCCTGCACCCCTGGAGCATTTAGCCTGAAGCCTGCCTTCAGGCTTTACCTCTGAAACGAGGAGTAGGGAAAAGGAGCACAGATTTGAAAGCACATCCATCAACATGTAACACAGAGAAGGAAACAGCCCCTGTAATTCACACTTCCCTCTGAGATGTAAACACCTCAGCTCTGCTGCCTCCCCATGAAAGCAAGTGAGGACCCAAACGGGTTTCAGCTTTTGGGGCAACACCACGAGCTGCATGTGGGGCACACAAACAAAACTCACATCTTGCAACTTAAAATACTACACCCCCAGACCACTGCCCATGAAACTACAGACACAACTCAAAGCAATTGGGATGTGGCCAAAGGCGAGTATCTCCAAAAATCCCCTGGTACAGCTTAGACACCAAAGTCACAGCCAGGTTTCCAAAGCATGAAACACCAAATTACCTTCCTGGACGTGAACTATTCTGAGAACTTGAAGCAGTTTGTCAGTGATAACTGCACTTAAATAAAGATTATCTTGAAATTATAGCTCAATCTGTAATTTCCCAAGTACTTAGAGTTTGCAGTTAGATTTCCCGTTCAACTAACAGGAAAGAATAGAGAGTTGTTTCCATTGCAAAAGAGAAACAAAGATACAAGCTTTGAATCTTACCTGCAGCTACTGACTTCTAACTCCCAAACTAAGCAAGAGGAGAGGAGGCAGAAAAGCATCTGGATTCTCACTTAAGAAGTCCCTGAAGTAATACCCACCCATCTGTAACCTAATCCTTTCAGCGAGGAACTATGCACAGAGTGCGAACAAACGATGACGAACAAATGATGAAAAGTCAAATTGCCAACAACCATCCTCAGTAATTACCCGCAATTTTGCCTGGCACTGGTTTCTGCAGTGCGAGTGTATCTGGAGCAGTATTCTGAATTGAACTGAATTAAATTAAAGTCTTGATATAAATATAATTTAAGAGAAAAAGGAATCATTGAATGTCACATTGAAATATATAATTAAACACAGACCGAGGTGAACAACATTTTAAAAGGATGCTTTTGGAGAAAGGAATGTACTATCCCAGTGCAAAAGAATCAATGTTAATGATTTTTTGTCTTAATTGTCCTTCTAGATCTCTCCTGCACTACTTACAAATTAGTTTTTATCTTACATGACATTGTGAAATATCCCCTAATATCTTCTACATTGACAAATACCTTGAAAGCTGATGCCTGCTTTCAGCTATATACAAGTCACTGTCAAAACAACCAAACAAAAAAAAGCAAGCACTATATTCAGCAAACTCAAAGAATGCTCAATGTAATCAAGGAAAAAAAAAAAAAACAGTGCTAATTATTTTTTTTTAAAGAAAAGTTTCCAACTATCTGACTAATCTCAAGGGAGTGAAAATATGAGCTCTAAGTCTTCAAGTAATCCATGTTGTGAATTCATTCAGTCACTGACCTCATCTTATCAAAATATAAACAATCAAGGAAAAACAAACATGTGAAGCCTTCACAAAAACAGAATTCACCTGGAGTCCCATCTCCTGCGGGTTAAGAGTATCTGGAACCTGCAGTGTAAGTTCACTGTCCTTGAAAACATCCCTCTGAATACGCAGGAGAGCAATCCACATTTCCAACGTGAGCAAAATGTGCAGGCATTAGAAAAAGAGCAGATGCATTTTTAAGGCCAAATTCCATTTGGCCTCTCTACAGTAATGTCTCACTACCTTTAGGAGGAAGGTTAATTTAAGCCAATGGACTGTGGCCCTCCTCCCATTCTATTTGCTAGTAGGATTTCTTCAAATCTCCAATCCCACTATTCTGTTTCCAGCCACAACCTGAGGTAGTACACACGGACATCTCCCCTTGACTCTACCCAGCTGAGACTCAACCCAATTTCTTTTCACCTCCAGCATCCCAAAGAGTTTTAAAAAAAAAATCCAAGGACATTTTCCTACTTATATAAAAAAAATACACAGTATCTCTTTTAAACAGCACCCATCTTTCTAAGAAAAGCCAAGCAATACGATAAATCTGCTCAAAACCGCGTGACCCCGCACTAAAAATGACTGCACCGTGTTTAGTTATTCGGCAGATCCACTGAACTCTATTTATTTCCATTTCCTGCCCACTTTAATGTACTTCAGTGGCCTGCAGTAAAGTTAAAGCAATAGGTGTCTGTCATAAAGATGAATAGTGCTATTGGAATGCATAATACAGTGGAAAGAGGAAATGAGAGCAATCTGGTTTATTTACATCTCAGGCTCCCATCAGCACCTCAACCCACCTCCCAATGGCTTCAGCTGCCTTTCCTGTTATCTTGCTGTATGGTCCCCTGCAATGAGTTGGCTTTTAACCTCACAGAACCAGAGGGGATGAGCTGATCTCCCAGATTTGCTTTCATGAGCTGGCAGAGTATTGGAGCAAACAGCCATGCAGTGTGTTCAGTGCAAAGAAAACAAAATAAAGGTAGTGGCTGCCATTTAAATTAATTAAAAGACACAAACAAAACAAAAGACCCCAAAGAGATCTGCTATCACCGGTAAATTTAGATCAACACACAGGAACCTGACTACTTCTGAAAAACAGTAATTACTGTTTCACAAAATATTACTTTTAATCTTCTTTCTTTACAATCTAATTAAACAGATATTTTACTTGCCTTTGGAAAATGTTTTTCTTAATTTCATTCAATTTTAACATTTGGTGTATTCTATAAACTACACATCCAAACTAGTTTGCAATTTTATGCTTATTTTTAATAGTGTATGACTTCATTTAAAATTGATGACTTTTAATTTGCATGTTTATTGTTGGTTTTAAGTAATCTTTTAATTTTCCCTCTTGGGTCTGTGGTTTACTATGACTTCATAATGTAAATTCAGTACTGATTTTGTTCACATGAAAACACCATCTTCCAACACACATTGTGTCTTTTTTAATTTCCCTCTTATTTCTTTTATAAACCTTTAGAAATGTATTATCACTTGGAACAGCAAGTACGTGTAGAAATAGTTGCATATCTATCACCACACAACACTTGGTATCTGAAAAGCCTTTGTTTGACTACTTTCAGAAATAGACACTTTAATGAAGTTGACTTTCAGAAATTCAGACAAAAACCTCTGATAGAAATTAAGACACTTTTCTTTAAAAGGTAAAGAGTTTTCCATCCCTAGTTATTTTTTCTTTGAAACCAGAGAATAAATTTTGATTAGCCTATGAGCACAGTAAACCAGATTATAAAACCTCTGCTATTAGAATCACAACTGCATAAAAAGTCACAACTTCTCCTTCCTCTTCAAAGCAAACCAAGTGCTCATGAGTTAGAACAGCTACTTGAGAAAATGCTGTCCAATATTTTCATCGCATTGAATGCCACCAACTCCACGTACAGTTTGAGTTCAGTGAGGCTGCCCAGATAATAAAGTAGCTCTGAACTTCAGCATAGGCATGAAAATCAGCTCGCAGCACCACTACACAGAAACATGCTGCCTTGTCAAAATGCCTCAGAAACACCAACTCTTAATATCATTTTATGGGAAACAAAAGGCTGTTCCTGCTATTAGAATTCAGTCGACAGCCTGTGTTCCCACAGTGACAAATTGCACTGTGAGCCTGGTGAAATGCACTCCCTCACTGATGAACTCTGACCAGCAACCCAGCCCAGCCAGCCCAATGGACTGGGAGAGGAATCATGCCCCAGATGAGGCCTTCAGCATGTTTAAGTGATTATAACTTCCCTTCTCCCAATAGAATCATGCCCATTTGTATCAGACAGACCTTTGATGAGGGAGTTCAAGAATAGCTGGACACCAGCCATAGTGAAAGCAACTCTAGCTTAGAAAGACTGAATAGGGGAAAAAAAAATAATTGGAACACTCCTCTGTATACGAACCCTACAACTGTTTCAGTCCAACCATCTGAATCCAATTACCAGAACGCTCAGCGGCAGAAGTTAGGGAGTGGACACATTTTCCAAATGAACATCATTAGCATAATGTAGATTTAAAATCAACTATGGAAACCAGCGTTTGGCATTGGATCACACTCTCTTAGTGTCTCATTCACTTGCTCGTTTTATCAATTATTTGGTAAATGAATACTTGAGGACTGTACAGAAACGATTTAGCCTTCACAACCAAAAGGCTGCCCATTGTGCACTCCCTTGCAAGCTACAAATTACTGCATACAGTGCACACTTAGCACATCATGCAGGTTTTATTATTACAAAAGTGGATTTCACTTATTCTTCATCTTAATTAAGTTCCACTGCCTCAGTTGGACAGCTTCACCAAAAAAAAAAAATCCCATTGGCTGAAAAATGTTGGGGTTACATCTGAATTTAGGCAGTACTGTAGTGGAGTCGAGTTCTAACTTTTTCTCCTTGCCTTGACTTAATCAAGGGGAAAAAAAAAAGACAAAAAAGCTCTAAGCAGGGATGAATAGGAAAGGAATGATGAAGAGCATCTGTAACTCCTCAACCACAAGCTGGCCACACGTCCACACTCTGCCTGAAGAGTCTCCTTCAGTTCCTTTGCTTACTAGGTGGCATGTATGAGACACCACCTCCCTCTCCAATCTGTTCAACCGACAGCAGCTCTTTAGAGTGGTTTCTTGGATGGCTTTTTTTAATACCACTCTTCAGCAGTGCAACTTCAGCAAATAAATTCACAAATCTGCCATCAGCTACATGTTGGTCCTGTACCTTCAGTATCTCTGGACTAGGAAGGAAGTAAGGTCCATTGTTGCCCTTCAGTTTCAGATAGAATGCCAGTGCATAGGAGCAATTGATCCCATTCTGCTCACCTCAGCTTACATTAGAAAGAAATGATAAATATGTCCTAAGGGACATCTGCAGGTGGTGATTCCATAGGAGGATCTGCAAGCGATCCTCCTATGGAATCTCACTAGGGTGAAGTATGATCCCAGCCATATAAAACGCAGGTGGAGAAAGACCACTTGAGGAGTGTCTACAAGACAAATAGCAGTTTGAAAAACAAGAATGTGGTAGGAAGTTAAAGGAGCTTGGTTTATTTCATTTAGAAGAGTGAAAAGGGGTTACAAAGAGACTGGTGACAAATTACTTTCCATATTCACTTGGGTAAGGAAGATAGGAAATCATTCACTTTTTAAGCAAAGGTGACTCAAGAAAAACTATCAAAGGTGAGTGAATATTGGCAATTGCTACAGAATGGTGTTGAGAAATCTTGTTCCTTTGAGAATTTCTGAAGAACAGGTGAAAAACATCCATGGGAGGTGATCAAGAGTTAGATGACCCCATTTCAGTGGGGGAAGCTAGACTAATTTTCAAAGATCTGAAGATCATTTCCCAGCCCTATGATACTAGTTTTGGAGTAACATACCTGTACACAGACTCGTTGCTTGGGTCCAAGTGCCACAGATTTCAAAATACTGCTCTACTTAGATGACTATTAGTTGTTATTATTAGGTTATTATTAGTAACCTAAACTATCTTGCTCATAGCAAGTTTTCCAACTTGCATCATTCCTATATTAATTTCATACCTCTTGTCCTAGTTATGACCCTCTATACACTTTGAAAAATTCTTTTGTCAAATACAGCCCATCATCACCACGCCCAAAACTTTCTTCAATCGTTAATCATGCTACATATTATATCCCACTTTCAACCCTCCCTTACGAAGTATAGAATTGCTATATTTCATTCCCTACAAGTTCAGGGACCAGCTTTGGGAGTCCAAATCAGATGCCTAAATTAGATGGCGCAAGTCCAGCTACTCCTGTCTGTCCATCTCAGTGGACATCACTGACAAGTGGTACCCCTCAGGGTCCATACTGGGATCAGAGTTATTTAACATCTTCGTCAACACCGAAGATGAAGGGATTGAGTGCAGCCTCGGCAGATTTGCAGATGACACCAAGATGAGTGGTGCAGTTGACACACCTGAAGGGCAGGATGCCATCCAGAGGGGCCTGAACAAGCTTAATTCTCATGAGGTTTAACAAGACCAAGTGCTGGTGCTGCACCTGCATCAGGACAACCCCCAGCATCAATGCAGGCTGGGGATGAATGGATTGAGGGCAGCCCTCAGAAGAAGGGCTTGGTAAGAATTGCCCTTATCAGCCCAACAAATCACACTCATGTGAGTGGGATGACAACAACAGTCTGGTGATCAATACCCACCTGTAACCCTTTTGTTAAGAAGTCCTGCAGTGGTCCCTTGAAAACTGCAAGCTCTGCAACCTCTCACCATCCAAAGGACTGGTGTAATCAAAGAGGAGCAGCTCCCTTTGCCAAAGGTCTGTCTTCTACAAATATAAAGCCATGGGGCTACACCCACAGGCAGACAAAAACCCACTCTACCCATGCTCAAAGAATCTCAAAATCCATGTTAATAGGGTTTATAAACTCTGCTAAGGCACAGGATACAAACATATTAAACCCATGGGCAAAGCGAGCTTGTGTCTGCCTATAACACACGCACATGTAGACACGCCCACAGATGATTGGCAAAAATACCTCTATAAACTCTCTCAGGCTCCTCACACACACACAAAACAAGCCTTGTCTCCCAAGACACAGAAGCAATCAAATACCTGGCAACAAGTTTCAAAACCCTTCAAGCCAGATCCTATTAAAACCAGCAACTAAGAGATGAAAGGCACTAGCTTATCCTACCAGTCACACTTAACAAGGCTCTTAAACATTTAATGTAGCTAATGTTACCTCTATAGAAATTCCACAACTGTAGACAATGTAGACATCATAGGATATATTTATGTTTCCGTTCAATTGAAGGTACTACATAAAAGGATGTTTTTATTTTAATTTGTGTTCTGGGACCTTGGAAAAGAAGCTCTCATCACCTGCTGGCAAAGGCCAAGTACAGAGGAAGAAAGGGTTCTTTTAAGAACAGAAATTACAGCCCCAGAATGAGACCTGGGCCTGAAAGAAATCCATGGCAACATTCGTACTGAATGCAAAGTCCCTGCATCCTCCTCTAAATTGAAGCATCCCTGTTCCTAATTTCAAATTAGCACTGAACTCTTTCACCAACCTGCCTCTCCATTTCATAAAATGCCCATGAAATGCATGTTTGTAGTTGTTGGGTGATGACTTAAGTTACATCGTGGTGCGAAAATTTCCCCATTCTTTTTAAAACAAGGTTTTGTGGCAATAACTTATGTTTCAAATTTGCAGTGAATCATTTAAAAAAAAAATACCTGCCACCCAAGCTGCCTTAGTATTATCACTGCAGATGTAAACACACATTTAAAACCAGTTGTGTAATCATGCCTTGCTAATATCCTTATAAAATCTGACAGCCTGTCAAATAGCCCCCATTGTGGACAGCACTGAAGCAGTTCTACAGATCATTAGACTTAAAGGGCAGTGAAGATAAGTACCTTGTCCCACCTCCTGCACATCACAGCTCTGCTAATTTCAACCATGAGAAGCAGTGACCCTGATAGGTTTCTTTAATGAAAGTAGATGCTCTAATATTTTAAGAAACACTCACTTTTATTTAAGCCCATGTGTCTTCCAAACCCACAGTACTTCTGAATAAAATTATGTTTTTAAAGTATATGAATAAAAAACACAATCAAGCAGGTAGGAACAGCAACTGAGGATACAAATCCAGAGCTGACACACACTACTCTTTGCTCCTGTGACACTTTAAATCAGCAGGGCCAGAAACTCTGCTCCCAACGGCCAGCTTGAAAAATCCAAGTGGCTGATTCCAGAACTCTCAGCACCATCCCAGGCACTGACTGTGCACTGTTAATATTTGATGTATGCTTGCAGCTCCAGTCTCAGAGAAAGCCATTATGCAGGATATGCTCAAAGATGTGTGTTTTACTTCACATGACTGATGCTGTGATTCACAGGGAAAACCTGCACAGAAGGCACAGGCTGGGATGTTACTGCTCCAAGCTCCATCAGCAAACAGTCACTGAAATAAATTAACATCAGCATCTCATGGAAGTCCCTGCATGAGAAAGTTAGGTAAGATTAACTCAACACTGCAGTCTCTGGAGTAATTAATCAGAATCAAACGTAAGCCAAAAAATAAATAAATGAAAATGGGACCAGCTAGAATAACAAAGCAGCAGGGCCAAGGCAGCAGCCACATGACAGCCAGAGGCATGTCCAGAGCGGTCAAAACCATTCTCCACCGATCTTGCCAATGAGCCAGATGCTGCTGCTGGAAGAAGGGTAGTGTTGATATAAACTCAAAGATACGAGACGCTTAACACCAAGAGCAATCAATCTTCATGGTTCCCACATGGCTGCCAAGCTTCGCTATCATGCCACAAAGTGATGAAAACAAACTTCATAAAACACATGTAGATCCTACATGACAAACTCTCTCCACCCTCCCCTTACTACTCAGAAACAAACCCACAACTTGGGTGTAGCTGTAAATGACCTGATGCTTTTCCTGAGTTAACAACAGAATCAGGAAAGAATATCGTTGGCTAAACAGTGCACTGTACACACCCTGCCAGAAAACCAATGAACTTATCATACTGTATAGGAAATTCCTACCTTCCACATCAATTAGTGACCCAAGAGTGATTGATTTTATAATCCCAAACTTGACTTACAAAGTGACTTCCTCTGGGGCCAATTTTCCATTACCCAGCATGTGGAAAATTGCATACGGTCAGTGCACTATGAAAACCAAGGAAAAATAAGTGCTATTTAAACCCCAATTCTACCATGGCTCCACATTCTTGCTTTCCTAAGGGAGATGCACTTTTGACAGTTGCTTCCTTTCCCTGCCCCAACATCCTATCTGCACCACACACCAGCTGGGCACTCAATCAAAACAGAAACAACAACAGGAACTAGCAGCTATTCATTACAATAGGATCAAAACATTTCTAGGCACTAGTGCTTCGCCAAGTTACCGTCCTTGAAGACCTGCCACAATCCTCTTCTTCCCTCCCATCACAGACACCATCACTGAAAGTGGCCCCACTTCAACCTGAAGCATCACAAATTGAAGATTGCAGTTTTTTAATCAGAAGCCACATCTCAGAACTGCAGGAGGCGATGGAACTGGGCAGCAGAAAGGTGAGAAAATTAACTGGCCAGCAACACGGGCCGATGTTTATCCCTTATTCCAATCAAACTAACATTAGCTCCAGTCTATAAAACCAGGATTGCACTACACACTAACTACCAGGGTAATCACAGAAACACCACCACAATATGATTACTGGGCACTAATTTTATCTTATAAAGAGTTGAAGACAATCAAGTACATGTAATAAAGATTTATATGCTGTTTTTCACTGACCTGAAACAGCTTTGTACATTACTAGGAACAAAGCAAACAGTTACATCTACATGACAAAATACATGAAACACAAGAGCCAGATGTTGGGTCCTTTCATCCAGGAAGCAATTATTTAATTCCTGGGAAAAGATGATCTCTCTCATTGTTTCATCAATACATAATATATCTCATAACAGAACCAATCCTGGCTCCCTGGCCTGGTCTAGGTACAAATTTACAGGACTACACAGGGTCATGAACCAAAGGTCTCCTTTTCCTGCTGTGCCATTGCTGCTGGACAGTGAACACAGAGCAACTGGAGACATCCTCAATCCCTATCTGTAGCTCCCCATTCACGCACAACAGCACAGACCTGAAGGAGGCTGTCAGGAAAGACTGCTTCACCACACACCTCTCCAGGAAGGCCAGTTCTCCATGGGTAAGTACAACAGAGAACGCCAAGGAGCTGCCCACACTCTCCACCACAGTCGCTGACCTCCAGATCCCAGGCACAAAGGGTCCCCTGGCCACCAACTAAGGGCTCCCTGCTCCAAGCACCATCAAGAACTGCTGACCTTTGCCAAGTCATTTTGGCCACACCCTCCTCACCTACTGTCCATCCTCCCAGATATCAACACTCATCCTCTCTCAATGGATGGACAGTCAACAGCCACCATTAGCAGCCACCCAAAGATGACCCAATGCTTGCTTACACAGGACCCTACACCACAAACAATTCAGCAGTTTTGCTAACTACACTACAAACAACATAACTGGAAAAGCACATCCCTCTACAAGGTCACTCCCAGGCTGTCACTACATAAACCAGCCAGCCTCAGCCTGAGAATACCACATGTAAGGCACACTCCTCAACAAGGCACAGCAGACAGGAGTACTTAATAAGCACAGCCATTAACTAGGAAACATCCCTGCAGCAATTAAAAGTTTGCAAAGTAATACAATGTACACCTGGTTATTGCTCTGACATCTGTTTAGGTTTTCTGTGTGTTTGTAAGTTAGACCGAACAGGAAAATAATTGAGTTTATGGGCATTTCATGACAAAAATGACAACAAGGTACTGTTAATTGTTCATGAAAAATGGCATAAAAACTCAAATAAAGTACGTGTAATGTTTGAAATGCTTAGAAGTTACCACATTTTATTACAAACCATATATGACCAAATGGTGTTTCTCCTACTAAAGAATAAAATTATTCTAAACTAAGGATTTCATCATCAAATGAGAGGAAATTCACAGTCTGAACAACTGCAATTGTGCTGAGCACATTTTAAGACATATGGCAACTTTATAATGGTCATTGGGGATGAAGAGCTAAAATTCTGTTGCAGATTTTGAACTTAAGACATTTCACACAAAATTGCATATCTCAGGAAACAAATAAATTGTTAAGTGTGCATCCTCATAATGTTACAGACAATATTTGGCATATGTAAATATGACTACCTCAAAATATGAATGCTATTTTCAGTACAATTATCCAATTGCTTTGGTTCCAAATAAGTTCTTTAAAAATTGTGTGAAGGCATCATTAAAAGAAAACAAATATAACAAGATCTGCCTTAACTTTATACAGAATTACTGCAACATTATTCAGCTACAATATGTTATCCAGTGTTCCCAAGTAAATGCCCCAATTACTATTGTAAGTCTGTCATTTAAATAGTTCCTTCCTGTTTAAAATGTAGAGAGCCAAACGCATTTTCCCACCACTAGGTATTGTGTAAGACTCCTTTCTCTTCCAGAAAGCTGGCTGAAGATGGATGAGCTTCCAAACTGATATCATTTTTAATTACGTGTTTTTCTCTCATTACTAATTTCCTAAACATGTCTCTAATCTCGCAGTGAAATCTCTGCACGCAGTAGGTGTATCCACACACATCACGCTCTAGAAAATTAAAATGAGATAATGATCAGGACTGCCATCACAACATAACCTGAAACAAGCAAGATACATGAGAGGTGATACATACTCATGAGACTCTGATCTCAAGTATTTCTGGAAAGCAGCAGCAACTGGATGGTTTCCATCCTTCCTGTGGGCCCTCTTGGAGCCCGTAACACAGTTAGTGGGGTCTAGGAGAGAGAGATTCTTCAGGCAATCTCCCACTTTGCACTTTTCACCAGGCATTTCCCAAGCTTGTGATGCCAAATACGTTCCCACCCCTTCACTCCCTTGCCCCAAACACTCCACCAAGAAGCACTGTGTGCATAACACAGCTGCAATCAGCTGCTCCTCTACAGAAGATAAGCACAGGTATCCCAGTTCTCTCCTGCCATCGGGGCTCCAACAGCTCCCTCCATCTGGGCCAAGGTCTCCTGGAGGGGCAGCTTCCTCCAGGAGCACAGCAGTGCAGGAAGGGCTGGAGGCAGATATACCCACCAGACAGGTAGGGAGGCACAAGCCCACGCAGGCCCCCACAAACAAGAAGGGGTCACACCCCCCCAGCTGCTGTTGGCTCAGATGCTCTCTTGCCAGGAAGCAGGACTATGTATAGACCCGTCAGATTAGGTCAACCGAGTGCCAGCCAGTTATTCCCATGGGATCCCTCTCATTCCTCAGATACCTCTCACTACCTGAAAGGCATTGCACAGCTGAACAGAGCTGCAGCATTCTTTAACTATTAAACCAGCAGGGCAAACCACAGCCTTTTGGGGGTGGAGCAAAAGAAAACAAAAACAAAAGGGTAACTGTCACAGGGCTTTCTTCCCAACTAAACACTTCACACACCAAATTCCTAAGGGAATGATGCTTTCAGCACATCAGCTGCCTTCTTATCAACTGACACTTCCCAAATAAAGAAGGAAAATCCTAGAACTGTTCAGAGTGGCTGACATTTAAGGAATCAAATAAAGCAAAACCAGATAAATCACAAGCACTTAGATAAGTTTACATCTTTTAAGCAGTCTTAAAATATGTCACAAGTATGATTCTGCCTACTCACTCAAAGAAAAGAGATCTCTGCTGTTTCACAGTCAAAAAGATGAAGGTAGAGAGACACAGTTGAAGTGCACACACCAGATTAATGCTCATAACACCAGTGCATGTCTAAGAACACCAACATCAGGGCTCTGGTACATATGCATGCAAGTCACTAGTCTGTAATGGCAGGCTGATCAAAATGCATGTGCTAAATGGGGTAAGCTTATCTAAAAATGTAATACTAGCTGAATTGCCCTGGGTCCCTAGGGAGGCCTGCAGCACAGACAGTGTGAGTAGGCTGGAGTTCAGATGTTCCACTGTATTCACACATGGTGCTGTGAAAGCTGGATGATGGAAAAACTACACAATTTCACATTTTCTTCTCAAAAAAGCAGTACACAAAATTTCATCATGTTTTTCTAGCTGATACCCATCTACTGACTTAAAGCAATTTAAAAAAATACAGCCTTAACTTCCTCAAGAACTTGATGAAGAAATTCCTACGAGAACCCTGGTTCCTCTTGAAAACAAACACCTCTACTAAACTTCACTCATTCAGCAGAGGGAAGGAAAAACTGGGGGATGCTCCCATCTTCTTCCCACTGCATCTTGGGAGGACCATGAAGAGGACACCTACAGACTCAAGGCTCCACCAGACCTTTGCTGTGCAGCACCCACCCCTTGACTGGAGGCAGCACCCACATGGGAGTCAGGGTAAGGCTGAACTGCACAACACAGCCCTCGACCTCAGATGAAATTCTCAGGGAATTCACTGACCTTCTTGGGCAGGGAGAGCCTTTCACGGGGCTCTGCCGGGTTGTGACTGGGCTCCTACTCCTTTTTAATCCTCGTTAACGTTTGCTGACACCTCCTTTACAACCAGAGGGACAGGTTCTTTATGAGAAGCTGTTTCACCTTCCCCAGTTAATGTCTTAATCCACAGACTGAAGCAGGTCAGATTATCTACACTTATCAAAGACAACATTATGCTTCATAAGCTATTTTTCTGCTTCAGCAAGGAATAAGCATGCTTTATTTCTTACTATGTTTACCCATTACCTCACCAAGCCACATTATTGTTAGTCCTTCTGAGGCTCCTCTAGAATAGGAATGCATAAAACAGGATTTCCTCCCGCTCTGCATACCTACTTACTCCAAAGTCATTAATGACATAGGACTGGATTGAACAAAGACTTAACATCAAATAAGCATTCAAAACAGCTGGGAACAAAAATATATCTGCCTGAAACATTGCATCTGTTTTTTGAAAAATGCCAATGAGGCAAAAATTCGCTTTCAAGACCACTTTTACAGGAATGTTTTCATGAGAAAAAAAAACTAAACACTTGCATGTGGGACGTGTATCCCAGTGGGCTCCAAATTAAGTTTATAGCAGTTTTTATACATAAATATGCAAATAAGGTTGTCCTTTTTCTGGAGATCAGATGTAACTTAACTGCTGTGAAAAGGAATTCTGCAGAAAAGATCCAAGAGCTTCACAAGAATCCTCCAAAAACCCAAATCCAAATTGTCTTCCATGGGATAACAAGCAATAGCTGAAATACCCAAGGGTAGGTAACTGTCCTCAGAACTCAACTCTGAGATTTTTAAAATACCTCTAACCAATATTTTATGGAAAACTTATAGATGTATACATGTAAGAAAAAATACAAGTGTTACTGTTCAAGGATTGGTAGAAATTAAGGATACTGCTTGGGTTCAGTGTTTAGTATCCAAAATAACCTTGGCAATCTCTTAAAGACCTCAGTATGGGTGGTGTACACAAAAGCAGTGGCAGCCAGCAGGTTGGGAGGCAATGCAGAGATGCATGAGGAGAAACGCTACGGGCTCCGTGTAATGTTATCAAGCTCCCACCTGCCCCAGGACATTTCCTACCTCTACCTACAAACACAGTGATTCTCCAACTCCTAAGTAAACAGTCTTTGAAGATAACAAAGCTTATTCTAATATCTCACTGATGTCACTCCTGTATTGTACTCAGCTGAGCTACAAAACTCCTGAGTTAACTCACTCTGTAAGATCAGGATTACCTTAGCTCTTTGTTGTCGCACAGACTTAAGGTTCTGTTCAGGTACAGAAAGAAGTATGTTTTTCACTCAGTGGATCTATGTTTTTTCTCGCTGAATTACCACAGACATTTTTCAGCTCACTTCTTTAGCAGCAGGTGGACCATTTCTTACCATTATGCTTAGTGAGACAGCTTTCCCAAAGAAAGGACAAGCACAGCCTCTCGGCAGGACAGAATGCCATGGACTATTTTTCCACACTAGCAAACAGGAATGTTGCTCCAGTGTGAAAAAGAAAAAAATCAGATTAAACCTGGACCAGTGTGCTGTGATTCTTGAGGTGTTCCTGTCCAAGGTCAGGAGTTGGACCTGAGTTCCAACTCAGGATATTCTGTGATTCTTGCAAGAGAAATTAAAATAGAAACTATAAAAAGAAAACAAAAGAGTGAATGAACAATGAATCACCTCAGAGGACAATGCCTTTGTGCTCTCACTTGTGTTCACTTCTCAGGGTTAAGTGCTCTGCATTGCAGTTCTTTAACTGTCTACTCCATACTTCTCGCTGCACCCAATCCTCCAAGAGCCAAACCCTCCTACAGGAATACTCAGTGAAGAAGTCAGGAAAGCCGACCCTACATATAACACATATTTCATGTCATCAAAAGACTTGGCACTAAGCTGAAACCAAACTAAATTCTTACAGCACAAACAGAGCTATTTTGCTTTTGAGCTGCATGTGCTTATGAGCAGCCATGACCAGAATAATAAAAGAACACACAGCACAAATCTGAGAACAGGAGCTCAAGTTGTGCCTGAACATTCACTCTCCCTGTCAGTCCCAAAAGCAAGTTCCTGTTGGAAAACCTGAATATTGTCAGCCAGGGTTGTTTGCCTCTTCAATAAGCTATATCATAGTTATAACAGACACTGGCACTATTTCCACACACATACACATAAATAGGTAATTATGTTCCCACTGAACAGAAAAATTAAGAGGATGTGCTGGAGAAAAGCAGAGGGTAATGATACCAACACAGAGAGATGGATTTGGAATACAGACAGTGACCAGTTCTGCAGTCTGGCTTCCTGTGCAATTCACCTGTGTAAATCAACTGAAACTGCACAGAGCCAATAGGCTTCATTTTCCACCTGTTAACACAGGTTATCGATTCCACTGTCAATAAAAGAACCACGATGCAAACTCCTATGAAATGAAAATCCAGTGTCTCCTGTAACTGGAGACAGAAGTAGGGAGATGCACATTCAGGATGACATATTGGTGAAAATACTCTTCCCTAAATCCAGCCATGGCTCCCCAAAGGGTTGTTACCAAAGACATGACTACTTCCCACTGCCAAACTGCCCTCAGGGAGCCACTAAGGCTGAGCCAGGGTGTTGCTCATCACGATCATCTGAGCAAATGCTGAGCACAAAGTCCACCTTCCGTGCAAAAGTCAGAGAAACCCATTCACAGCCTGTGTTTCACAACATGCCACCATGAGAAACTCTCTCAATCACGAAAATATTCTTCTAATCATTTAGCTCTTTGTGGAAGTCCCAGATTTTAAACGTGAATAACAAGTAACTTCACCAGGGGTCAGTCAAGCAGCAGTAAGACTGCACGAGGTGGCAGGTTAAAGCATCTCATGTGTACAAGAGTACAAGTATGAAATTCAGAAAGGGCCCCCAGGGATCCCAATGCAACACATGAAGATGTAATTAAAAACCATAAATCCATCAAACGAAAAATATGTAAACTTAACATATTAACTCATATCTTTTTCTTCCTTGAACACATTTGTCTTACTCTACACTCCTTTGGAGCCTACAAATAAAAAATTAACAATATCAGAAGAAATATTTCTTAATATGTGAAAAGTGAATATCAATAATAAACGCTTTTTACTTTATTCTTACAGGTAATTGCTGAAAGAAGCTATCTCAGCAGACTGATGAGATTCTGTGCATATTATGAATTATTACAACTGTATCTCCTCTTTATAAAATCCACAAAAGGACAATATTTTACAGTGTTTCCATGCCACTCAATCATCCACAAAAAATTACCCTTGTGAGAGCTTGTTGGAGGAATGTCAAATGTATTTGCCTGCCTTTGCAACAAAATCTTCAAAGAAAGACAAACAAATAGTTAACAGCTTACAGTTATACAAGTTACACAACACCTGAGCATTCTGACTGCAAATTCTGGGTTTAACTTTGTATTTCAAGCTACAGGCAAAATAATTATAGGCCAAATCCTGCCCCATGTCTCGTCCATAGCATAGTTCTCAAGATAGCCTACAAAAGCTCTGAAGTACCTGTAGATCATATTAAGTCTAAGGCATGTCTTCTAAAAGGGGTATTTGGGACAAACCAGCCCTTCCATCTTCTGCTCACTGACCAGAAAAGCAGCATCAAGTACTGCCCAGAAATGACAGTGGCAAAGACATTTGTCCCTCCCCTCCATCATTCAAGGACCAAATTCTGCAGAGCAAATTTGTTTCCCATCATTAATGAGTGCTTCCTTGGAACCAGATTTCCCAGGGCTAGGCAGCAGTAAGGGACCACCATGGCTGACCCAAAAGGAGTAGAGCAATTGAAACAAGGATGGCCAGGTTTCCTGATCATACAAGCCACGTGTTTGTCTTCAGGTTTCTGACAATTGTAAAGACTGTCACATCCCACAGGGTCCCTGGAGACAGCTCACAGTCTCGGGATGGCAGCAGCGCCTGCTGCCCTGTTTCGGAGTGGGAATTGGACATGGGCCACCGGTGCAGCACAGTGCCATTGATCTCAATCACTTCAGCAGTCTCACCTCCTCCAAAACACTCAGCAGCACCACTCTGCTGAAGGCCATGTGATGTACCCTGGGCAGAGACATCATCCCTGAACTCCTCATGGAGTTCAGATGCAAAAGCAACAGGCAATCCCTGCAAACAAATTTTTACTTGATAAAGCTATATGCAAGCTGTAGGAAACTGCTGTAGTCTGAGACTTAGGAGAAAAGCAGCAGTGCCAAAATGAGTAAATACATGCTACAACATACAGTATAGTGAGAACAAAACAAGGCATTAAAAAGAGAATACAATACAAACTGAGTACATCTAACATCCCAAATGAGTTCAAACACAAACCCAAGCGCTGCCCATTTACAGTATAATCAGCACTGATCAATGTATACACATGGACAGCAATACAAACCATGGTATGTTGCAATAAAACAGGAAACACATTTAAACATAACCTTTTGAATGCTGTGAGAACTAAGACTAATGCTTCTTTTTCACCATTCATGCTGAAAGCCAGTCAATGCTCAGCCTAGCCAGAAGGATCACATTTCAGTTTTGTACCCAAGACTTCCCATCCCATTCACCCAGCAGTGTAAAAACCCTCAGCAACATCAGGGGAAGATTTGCTAAGAGCTAAACGAAAATTGATCATCTTCCCACAACTGTGCAGTGTCTCAGTCAATCCTGCACAGATATTGATGTTTGGTAATGCCAGCCCAGCCCCAGCCGAAACTTGGAGCAGCTTGCAGACTCTAGGAATGCTGATCAAAGACAAATTTTAAGACTTGACTCAAAGACGGATGGTTGTACTCACCTAAGCCTCTTTTTGTGAGCAAGAGCTGAGATCTCCCTGATTCACTGTACATTAGGGTGATGTATATGGCAGTCAGACTCTTGGTGATAAAACAAACACGCAACAATGGCATTATGCTGCCTAAAATAGGTGGATATATTTATACTAAACATTCTTTCTCCAGCATGAGAATGAACTTTGCCAGCTACATCTTAAAGGCTCACACAGCTTCAAAGCAAAGTCAGTCCAAAGAACTATATGCCAAAGATTTACATTCACTTTAGCTTATCCTAGAGGAATATATTACTCCTGCTAAGTGACATATTCCCACCATACTCTAAATGACCAGAATAATAATTTGAAGCATTCCTCTTAAGTTCATCTATAAAATTTACCTTTCTTTCCATTTAAAAGTAAAACATTTCTTATGAAAAACTAATAAATAATACACCTTGGTATAAACTTCAACAGCAGTAGGAGGGACTGAAGCCACTGAAGAGCCCTCAGTTTACAAGGCCACATCATATTTCCAAAGGCAGCTTTCCAGTTCCATCACAGGGAGGCATCCATAAGCACAGCTCTAACCTCTGCTCCGTGAGCTGATCTGATACCTGCTGCTTACTCAAGTTCCACTTCAACTGGACACACACCACAGACCTTCAGTCTCCTTCCGCAGGCTCAGCATTCCTCTGCTGGTGAGCTAGCAGATTTTCAGGAGTACCTGTTACTACCTTTACAGTTTATCTGAAGTCCCCAGCTTTTTTTGTGCTTTCTGCTCTTGCAGTGACCCCAGCTCCACAACCCCCTCCCTGAAACCTGACCTGAAAGTTCAGTTGCAAGTCACAAAGTCCACTGTCTTCTGTGTCCCTATGTTATGTATTCTTATTATGCACATTACAGGAGCAGTCAGCTCTACTAACAGCAGCTGATGATGCTTAATGCCATACAAGCAAGAGAGAGTCCCCACCACAAAAAATGTTTTTACTGGAAATGGAAAAAAGATGGAAGCATTTTCTCTTTGCTGAGCAAAAGAGAAATAAAGCCCATGCATATTACCTGCTTGCCCAAATTCATAAACTCAGTGACAGATCTGGGGATTCATTCAGATCTTGCATCCCTGCAGTGGGACACAATTCCTGTTAACAGAGACAGCAGGAAACATGGTTTTCCTGGAAGTAAGGCCCAAGTTTTCTTCCAAACACCACTCATTTGAAGGACTACACAAAATTAGTAGACACTTGTAAAAGAAGTCAGGCAGGTCCCAATCATAAGCACATCCAGCAATAGACAAGATTCCCACCTTCCCAGTGATGCCTTCCACTTGAGGATACACTGGACATGTAAATACAAAATAGTTATTCCAGTGCTGCAGGTCTGCAGTCAGAGGACAAGGAGACAAATCCAGGTAAGTTAAATTCCACTGATTTCCAGTAAATAATACAGAGCAGATACAGTACTTCCAACTGGACAGCTGCCTGCCATACTCAGTGTGACCAATATCCAAACAGATCTAGCTCCTCATGGTAATCCACTTTTGAGAAAAGCAACAGCATTGGCATGGAATAATATTTCATAAGACATGCAGGTGCTTCCAGACAGATTCTCCTCACCTAACCAGGGTGAAGCAAAATCTCTGCTCACTTTTCATGACAAAATATTCACCATGCCAGCTGAAAACCCCTGAAGTTAGCTGGGGACTAACTGGCTCTTCTCTACATCAGCATCTTCACTGTGGCAAGGACAGTGAAGGCCCACAGAGCAGCTGTTTTGGGGTACCCGAGCAGTAGGAGACCCACACAGCAACTGTGAACACGGCGGGTAATCCTTGTCTTGGGGAAAAAAAAAAAGTAAATAAAGGAAACCTTTGTGGTTTCAGTCATCCCCACTCCTATACCCTGCAGTGCCAGGTCCAGAGCAGCAGCCACTATCAGCTGCTGTGAGCCAGGGAAGAGGAGGAGGATGACTACTGCCTCCAACAACCTCAGTGTTAACAAGTCAGAGGTTGGGATCACTGTAGGTGGAAACTCTTGGCAAAAACAATAAAGCAGCTACTACATATTTCAACAGGTTCAAAGTAACCTCAGATGTTAGGAGCAGATGCTCTTTTCCACCCCCTGGGATTTTGAAATGGTTTATGTGTTTCCTCCCTTTCCCCTAATAGGGCAGGGTGCTGAAGGAATTAGCCAGGGAAAGAGCCAGAGCAATACTAATTACCCTCAGCTACCCAGGAGACCACAGTACCTTCAGCTAATTGTGCAATCCCCACTCCCCCACTTCAGATCCCCCAGTGAGAAGGTCTCTTGCCTCCAGCATCCAAACTGCAAGATAATCCCTCTCACCTGTATTTTAAAAGGGCATGCTTGAAAATCCTAAGTGTCTAAAGCAAACTCATTACAATTAGCTTCTGCAGCCTACCCTACCACACGGGAACGACTGCGCTGACTGAAACAAGGGAACTGCTCGTGTCAACACATTTGACACAGTGCTGTCACTAACCCTGTTATTAGACTGCACACGTACCTGAAATCCACATCTGAGCTCATTGCCTGGAGCACTCCACGGCCAAGTCTCTGCAAGAGTCTCTCTCACAAAATTAAATATTAAACATGCATCTTAAAAAAATGCCCCGTAGTTTCATATTTTTTAACTAAGACATTACTTTTCCACTTATGCATTTTTGAAACATTAACTATAGAACATTTTAAGGTGCATTTAGTGCTTGTAAAGAGCTGTGAAAATTGGATTCCTCTAGAGAGCAATCTGTAAAAGACAGCTCTCCTACTCAATTCCCCTTATCCATATCAACCCAGCTGCAGAAAGACCTCCCATGAAAATAAGAAGAGCCCCTAAGTAACAGAGGACCTCAAACTTAGCCAAGACTCAGCTGTGTCACCATTGTGACTCCCAAATTCAAGGCAGTAAGGGCTACCCAGTAGTAAGGGCTGACACACTAAAAGAAAACAAGGGGCACAGGAAGGAAAACTCAGTGAAGCCAGGGATTGCTTCTAAAAGCTTAGACCTATTCCACGTGCACCTCAAATGTCGCAAGAAGCTCCCATGTGCTCTGAATTCTTGTTCTTTCAGGGAAGCATGACCCTGCAGACAAACACAGAGCCCTCTCCCAGGCTCCTCCACATGCAGCACAGGCTCCTGGAGCAGCCAACAGTGCACACCACAGTGAGGAGACACATGCTGACAGCCAGGGATCACATGAGCTCTCCTTGCCACCATTCCTGCTGATACCAGGCCATCAGAGTGGACAAGGTGGGAATTACAAAGCATCCCTGACTCTCACACATTAAGACCACAGTCCTCAAGCCCATGCCTGTCTTTTCAGCCTGCTTTTCCAAAGCAATAAGAATGGCTCCACTGCCCTTCTTTCCACCCTTCTTACTGACAGCCCTCCTTAACAGCTTTTGAACCTGTCAAATGATTTGAAATTGAGGTAGAAGTTCCTACAACTTCCACAAACTGTGAGAGAAATTGGACAGTACCCATGTGTTTTCAGCTGTTTGGCAGAAGCCAGATGTCCAAGTACTATCTTACTGTCAACCAGTGCGTGTGCAGCTGCAGAGAAGATGCTGTCTCTTATGGAGTTATCTGGGACAAGGAGGGAACAGCTGGGATTAATGCAGAAGGATGGGGAGAACAAATGCAGTGAACATCCATCCTACCAAACCCTCCTCCCCTAGTTCTGCTGCTCGTGGAAACAAGGGGGGAGAAACCCACAGGGAAGAGCACGCCCATCCCATAACTCTGTTCTTCATCTCCCCTTCAGGTAAAGCAATCAGCAGCACATACAGGTGCCCCCAAGAGACCATCACTTGACCAGAAGGAGGAGTGATGGGAGTTCAGTCCAGCAGCCCTGCCTGGAATTTGCACAGGTAAGACACATCCATGTAAACAGCACATCTAATGCCAGTGCCATCCTCCCTTTCTTCACAGAGAACCCAAGATTCCACCAACTCTGCCTGGTGTAAAACCGAGCCCTGACAAGGATACAGCAGGCTAGGACTTGCTTAGCTCCCTGAAATGATTCATGGCTCATTAGTAACCTGGCCTGGTCACTGAGGCTCCCTGCAGATCAGGGCTGGCAGTGTGATCCTTTGTAGCCAGCTGCAGCTTATTTGGGCAACTGGGAATACAGGACTTTTTAGGTACTGGGGAATAAAAAATTGCCAACCCCACCAGCAATAGACCACACTCTATTATTTGTTCTTCAGGCCCTTGGAAGCCGTTCAGCGGTGTGCCTCATGTAACACACAGTGCAGATAATGCAACAGGGGTAAAAATTAAAAATGAAACAACAGAACAGGGAAGAAAAGAAGCTCTTAAAAACTAAGACAGCAAGAACTTTCTGAACTCAAGCTATAATACAATATGGATGTTTCTGCCCTGTTTCATGCTGCCTCTGGCACCTGCCTGCACTGGCAGTAGGTACAGTATAAACTGCTCAGACTGGGAGCGTCTGGGGACAGGGTGGAAGGGGAAAAGTGAAATGGGCTGCCTGAATCCCTGGGCTGGGAGAAACATTATCATCAAAGCTAATCACTTCCAAAGTGAACTTCTGCTGGTCTTGGCCTCCTTTCAGTACCGATAAAAAAATTATTCTCGTAGAGTATACCTGGGCACAAGCCTTATTTTTCTACAACCCAAATATTTACACCAGTATAAATCCCTTCTTTGGATGTAGTTGCATCCCTGTGTGCATTCCTCACACTGTAAGAGCTTTTTTCCTCTGCTCATAAGGGATTAGCTAAAACCATTTTACAGTAGCTGTATGTCCTTAAGGCTATTGCCTGTGCCAGAGGCAGCACAGAGTTTACTTCCAGAAATGCAGCTACAGGAGCACATCTCTCATATTGAACAGTCCCTGCCTCTCCACTTCCTGCTGCACACACCTCACTCTGACACACACCTCTTCAGAAATGACAGCATGTTTGGGTTTTACCTAACAGGGGCATCACACAAATTGATTAATTAGCATTTGTGAAGAACTATGAAGAATTTAGGTGCTAAGTAATATTATTACTAATTTAATCTACATCCCATTCAGTCCTCAGCCTCTCCCTGAAACTGCCAACAATGACGCCAATTAGTGGTAATTGTGGTGGTTTGTGACAAGGCTATTTGCCAACTGGGAGTGAGACACAGACCACCAACTCATTTCCCATGGATTGCCCCATAGCTGCCAACAGTAACAACTTCCAGGCTCAGCAACCTGCTCTCCACTCCAGCCAGAACTCTGGCGGTAGAGATCCATTACCAACTCTCCAGGGACGCAGCCTGCAAAACTTTCAATTAGGGATAAACCAAGACACCTTGGTTTTCCCTCCTATATTAGTTCACTGCATGACCCAATAATTGATGCCAAACTGCAATACCAAAATGTTAATCTGGGATAATTTCAGATTAAACTTTGCTCGGTTCCATCCACACTTAATGAAAATCACATTTTGATTCACACACAGGCCTCACTGTGGTGGAAAACTGTAAAGGCAGCAGCAGTAAAATGAAGGAAATTGAGAATGTAGGGTGCAGTAAATCTTGTGCTTGGGAGATTGTTTAAAGAGTTTTAACATAAGCAAAGAGGTATATCTTTTTATCAGCTGTCCACAGAGATTTGGAGGACTTTGAAGAGACACAAACAACTAACAGTATTCTGTAATCAATGCACATCATCTGAGTACCGAAACTTTAAATTATTTATATATTTTAAATATGTCTAATTGAAAGGACAGCAACACAAACTCTATGAATCATAGCCCTCGCAAGTAATTACATTTGTTATCCCTGCAGACTGCAAACAGTATGTTGGCTTTCTATTCTAATGTGAATTCAATCCCTTGTCAGCTGCCCCACGCATGAGAATACACCTCCACTCTTTCATCAGGAAAGATATCAACAGCAGGAAACTAGCCCTTCTTTCATCTCTGAGGCACCCACTCACCTTTCCAAAGGGTTTTCAACCAGGTGTATAAACCTTTCTGAATCTGTGCTGAAAGATCTCTTAATTATTATGGCAAAGGAGGTAAATCCTTTGAGAGCAGCATGCTCCAAGCAGCAGTCTTCTGGTGTTTACTCATCCAGTAGTTGCTTAGTTTGACAGTGCATTACAAAGAGCTGGTAAGAAACTTTGGACTTGCATTGTATGGGCATGAAACTCTTATAGAGAGGAGCTGCTTTTTCAGATGTCTTGTTATATAATTAAACAAGAAAGGGGGGGGGAATCGAGCAAGCTGCCTTTTTGGCACAAACATAACACAGTGCCAGCATATATCCCTGCCAGCATATTGCATCAGATTCCCACTGCAAGGCCAATTCGCAGCAGCTGAGTAGCTGAACCCCTGACTGTTATCTCCTGCTAACCTACTTCACACTCACAGGGCAGTAAGTACAACTGTTTATTGCATCTTCCTTCCTGAGGAGCTGCTCACCACACCAGGGTTAGAGGGAATCTGAGCTTTGCAATTAGGCTACAAGTCTTGCAAGTGTCAGAGAATGCAGTTTTCAAAAAATTTCAACCATTGAGCCCTACTGCATGCTGCACACTGAGTAAACTCCAGGTATCTGTTGCTCCATGCTTGGGTCTACTGAGGTTCTGACACTGTGACAACTCCTATTTTTATTACATTCCTAGGCATGCTTTGAAACCTTGCAGAAAAGGGGGATTAATTTACCCATCATCAAGTGCTTATCAAGGAAGTCCCCCGAGACCTGCAAGAAGGAGACCACACAAACAGGCCTTTGCTCACAGGTCTCCTCACCTGAACACCTGGCTGAGGCCCCCGACTCTCCTACACTGGAATTTTTTTTTCCCATGGCAGAGATCCACTCCCAGATAGGACACAATTCTTTATGGCAGAGGCCCATCCCAACAACAGGAACAGGGGTTTCTGTGCTCCTCATTGAAGCAGCCTATCTCAGGCACTTCACAAGGGAAATTAAACTTTCAACCATTTACAGCAATCCAGAAAACAAAAGGTCCAGCAGTCCTGAATCCAATGAGATAAGATACGTGACCTTTTACACCAGAGAAATAAGAGCCCACTCCAAACCCAGCAAGTCAAAAGAGAGATTCCTGTCGATTTGAAAGGGCTTTGGATCTGGCCTGAAAATGCAAACCTTACTGTGCATTTGGACACTGCTCCACAATGCACTTCCAAACAAAACTATATTTAGATTCAATGGGAATTCTGTAGATCATACAGGAACTCTCTGAATGAAAACGAAGGTCAGTAGGGTTTGGCTTCCTCTTCAGACCCTCCCCCCCATTCTTGCAAATATCCAGATAAGTATTGTTTAGAAAACAATACGTTACTTCCAAATGTTATCAAAAGCCCAGCACACGTTTTGTGCGTCCTGAAACAGAATCTCAGGGTCTTCTGTTGCATTTTGCCCCATCAGCTAATTCTCAGGATCTCTTCAGATATCTTAACAAGACCCTGTATCAAAACTGGTTTTCTTCACCTTTCAAAAGCTTTGCTCTACCTGCTCTGACAAAGGAAAAGGGACAAGGATAATAAAGGCCTTTGATAGGCAGAAAATAAACACGGAAAGGAAAAACTCTGCAGACAATTACAACACATGCAAATAAAGCTGCACCTGTGTTAGAGGGAACGTCTTGGCATCCTCATCCACATTCTCCATTCCCTACCAGATATGAAGTGCCACCGTGCAGCACAAACAGGAGGAAAACGACATAGCCAGTGCTTGCCTGAGGGACATTAAGGGCAGGAGGGAGCCCGTCAGCCAGGCAGCCACATTCAAGCACCCAGAGGGCAAAAGCACAGCCCACTCGAAAATCATCCCACTCAAAGTTTCCTCCTGTGCCTCAAACATGAGTGTTTGATACTCAGCTGCACCTTATGGGCGTCTCGGAAGGAGGAGCTGAACGTCTGCCACCGGCAGCTTCTCTTAGGAAGGATGAAGGCAAATCCCAGTCCCAACACGGAGCCGGCATCCCCGGGCGGTGCCAGCAGAGCTGGGCGGGCCCAGGTGCTGCGCAGCAACGCGGGGAGCTCCCTCGGCACCCGGGCTCTGGGGCAGCCCCTGGGGCGCGTCCCGGACGGCACCCGCTCAGCCGCTCCTCAGCTCTTTCGCTCCTCTTCCCAAACCCCCTGTTTTATTTTTAACTGTTTCTGGCAGCCGCTGGCTGTAACAGCGGGTGAGCGTCCAGACGCACAGTTTCGCCTTTTGTCAAAAGTCCTGGACGGGAAATCCTTGAACTTTTGGAGAACCCTCTCGAGCTGGAAATCTCTGGCTTTGCCGCCACGATCCCCTCCGAGATCCTTTGGGGATATACCGGTGACCCCGTGCGGGCCGGGGCCAGGCTCCCGCGGCTCTCCCCCCCGCGACCCCCCNCTCTTCCGCGGGGAGAGCTCCCGCGCCGCGCTCCCCTCTGCCACCTGCGGAGACAGCACAGCTCAGCAACGCGGGACGCGGAGGCAACGCTGCTCCCACCCTCCTCGCGAGGAAAAAAAAAAAAAAAAAAAAAAAAGAGAGG